>JAVKLF010000064.1:10954095-10979694 GCA_034783495.1 Millerichthys robustus | reverse complement strand
GGGGGGGGGGGGGGGGGGGGGGGTTGTCATATTTTCTGCAGCTTTAAAGTGATGTGGAGCAGAGCAACTTCATAAATGCTGAAGTCATTGAAAAGTTCTTAAGATGATGTCATCCTCAGTATCTCCCCATTTCAGTAGCCTACAATGAAAGTGATTAATGCATTTTATTGTGAACAAGCTGTTTTCTCAAAACTGAAGAAGAACTACAAGTCTTTCAGCTGCCCTGATTGACAAAGATCAGGACAAAGATGCATTCAAACGTAAGGACAAAGTCTTGTATTATCAAGACAAACAAAACTTCTCTGACAAAAAAAGATAAGAGTCACTCTTCTCAAAACCTGAACAGTTCTCTCAGTCATCAACACTTCCTTTGTCCCGCTCCCCCTGCAGTCATGTTCTGTGAGGAGGTCTGTCAGCTCGACTAGAGACAAAAGAAAGCGAAGGTTCCACAGTCCAGCTGCTCTGCTCAACATATATTCTTGCCACAGACCACATTCAGGTCCAAGCAATTAGAGACTTGTTGCTTTGAGACATTTTCTATACTGTAGCTAGCTGAACTTCAGGGTACTGTGTTACTAAATCAATGCAAGAAGAGCTACTAAAAATGAGTAGGTTGAGCAGTTCATTCTGGTGCAATGAGTTGTTGTAGGCTAATTGTATGAGTTTTTTATAGTCTTCTACTACTGCATACATTATAAAATGTCACCAAATGATGGCAAAAAGTAGCTACAAACCGAGTGGCATTCTTAATAATTACAAAGAGGTGTGAAATAAATGTATTAGCTAAAAAACGCTATTTGTTGTTTACGTAGAAATAGAGCAGACTTGATAAGTCCATAACATTGCCATGCGTTTTATAACCAGGCTTAGAGGTTGTTTTCCAACCTGTAGTCCTGACGGTACAGTTTCTGAACAGTAGGTGGCAGTAACGAGCTTCAGACCTACCAAACAACAGAAGAAGCGCAACGCCCATATAAAAACGACGCGCCCCGTCTCCTCCTTCTCAGTCGATCTGAATTGCAGTTGTGGTCTGTTCTCTCCAAAAAGCAGCGATAAAAGGTAAATATTTTAAAACGCACTTTGTTTTTTTTTTTACAAATTACTTTTAAACAAGCATGCTATTGCTAAACATTGCTTATATTTAGCATGCTATAGAAGTATTGAAGTAATTACATTTGTTTAAACAAAAACATGAAAAGAAAAATTGAGTTTCAATACGCCTCGTGGTGAATATATAACTGGTAAAAAAAACAGGCTCCAGTAATAACCGTGTTTACGTTTTTGAGTGTTTTGTAACGTTGAAAGTGAGGCATCGTGCACATTGGCTAGCAGCATGCTAATTGGGTCAGCGAAACAAAGAACACGAGCTCGATGCTACAAAATGGCGCCGGGAGAAAAAACGAGTAATTGCGGGAAAATTACGTGGGTTTGCATCTGTATGGCAAATAAAGTGTTGTTGGCAATGTTTGTAATAACATTATTATACTACTTGTTTTTGTTTCGAAAGTCTTATTTAATGTATATTTAGACCGCGAAAAATCTAGAAGTGAAACTGCGCAACGTGCGAGCGCCATTTTGTAACTGGCACGGTGACCTACTTAATGCTTCGTCACTCTTGATTTACATTAAGCATTTCCCCCTTTATTTTAATTTCAGCTACTAATAAGAATGTCGGACGAAGGCAAACTGTTCATTGGGGGTCTAAGCTTCGAGACCACCGAGGATTCTCTGGCTGCTGCCTTTAGCAAATATGGAACCATCGAAAAAGGTCAGCTTAAATTGCCACTTTTAGTTTTTAAGTTGTTTTTTAAACATATATTTAAACAAATTATTTTTTTATATTTTCTTAGTGGATGTGATCAGAGACAAAGAAACTGGAAGATCGCGTGGGTTCGGTTTTGTGAAATATGACAACGTTGACGACGCAAAAGATGCACTGGATGCCATGAATGGAAAGGTAAATTTTTTAAGTCTTGTTTCTATGTACAATTATTATTAAAATCTGTGCTCACACAGCCTTTTTATTTTTAGACGCTTGACGGCCGTGCAATCCGCGTTGACGAGGCAGGAAAAGGAGGACGTCCAAGAGGAGGATTTGGATCAAGCCCAAGAGGAGGGAGATTTCAAAGCTCCAGAGGTGGAAGAGGTGGACGTGGTTTCTCCAGAGGTACACTTTGGCATCAGTAGTGATGCCAGTCATTTCTGTTCGTAGGGCATTGTACTTAACCTGTTTTTTTTTGTTTTGTTTTTTTTAGGTGGCTACAACAGCGACAGAGGGTATGGAGACAGAAGTTATGGCGACAGAAACTTTGGTGATAGGAATTTTGGTGGTGGATACAGAGCTGGGGGTTATTCCTCAGGTGGCTATAGGGAGAGCAGGTCAGTTGATCAAAAATTTTAATTTCTAATTTCAGTGCAATTATGGCGCTAACTCTTTCCCCTCCATCTTCAGGAGTCAGGGTGGAGGATATGGTGACCGCTCAGGATCATACCGCGATGGATATGACAGTTACGGTAAGCAGTTAACATACAGATTGTAGGATTAGGTTGGGGCTTTTGCACTACAGAAAACTAAGTTGGAAAAAGATTTTCTAGTAACATTAAAAAATTCTCAGCCTGAACTCAACTTGAATCGTTGTAGTTTTACACAGCCCTAATTGATAAGGCGAAAGTGCCCCTCAGTTTTGGACCTGAGCTTAAGTTGATGCCTCTTACGGTTGCCGAAAACTTCACCTGTTCCACATTAAGAGGCTGGCAGACACTTGAAGCACAAAAGCACATGCTTGATGTTGCCTTCTCAAACGCTGCTCATTTCTCAACTGACGGAGCCTCATTGGCAAAAACCCAGAGGAGTGTTAGGGTTAAGTCTGGTGGGTTGAGAGGGGATGTTGTAAAACTCCAGTGTCTTTACCTGTGCCCACTTCTTATCCTCCAGCACACGAGTAAACGTCTCCCTGATTCAAGATCATCACTTGGCTGGCTGTATTTGAAAGCTGCGCTCTTCAAGAAAAATGTCCACGTGTTTTTTTTGCTGACCTTAGTTATGTAGTTCTGTTGTAGTACCTACCTTGGCATCAGAAAGTGTAGCAATGAATTTTGGTCATTGTTCAATGTTACAAACTAATTGGGCACCCTTAAATCAAAGTCCTCTGTATATTTTTTACTGTAACTTCTCAAAGTTAATGCAGCTGTCCACATGACCTTTTTTTTTATCAGCCACAGACCTTTTTTGTCAGCACTTTAGAGGTTTGCTAAATTCCTTAGAACTCTGATTCTTCTTACCGTAGGTCCCATATTTCTTGTCTTAAACAGACCTACCTCCTGCAAATTCTTTCTTTTAAAACTCAAAATTGCTATTTACAGAACCTGAGGAGTTTTTTTTATTGCTAAATTCCTTTAAACTGAGAATCGTAGTTGATCAAAGACTCTTTTGTGTTCAATGTCCCAAGAGTGAACTGAACTACACTTCCGAAGTGGCCGGCTGTTCATGAAGTTGCAAAATGCAGCATGCTACAGTCTGTCAAGGTATCTTCTGTGCTCTGCTCAATCTCTGCAATTTAAATGTGCTGTAAAATGGACTAATCTTAAAGTGATCACAAAATGTAACTTCGTTCTTCAGAGTTAAATATAAATGGGAACAGTTTTGTACTTTGTGTTCTTTGTATTAAAGTTTTTTTTTCTGTCAGTTGGCTTCATGGAGCCTATTAAACAAAATGTGGAAAATGATCCTGATTCCGTTGCCTCTTCAAAATGATCGCATGGGGAAAGTTAAGCTGGCGGCTCACTGATTTGACGACTAGTGACTTTTTAAACTTTACTGACACGTTAACACAATGTAAACATTTTGGCTGAGATTTGGTGCATTTAGACTGCTCAACTGAGCTGCATGTAAGTTTTTAATTTGGTGCTAATCATTGCTTGAGTCTTGTACATTTATTGATAAGTTATATTTAGAGTAATTTCTATATAGAGCTGAACTTCCAGTTAGGTTTGGGTTTTAGTGGAGAAGACCGTGAGCTTGTGTCCTGTCAATGCTTTAATATGCTCAAGAAATCTGCTCCTTCAAAAATCTTCAAGTCCTTGGCGAGTGAGGTGTTGCGTCTGCCAACAAGTGCTCTGATGAAAAGCTGCTCTTGCCTAAGACAAATGTGGAGAAAGTAGGCCAATGCACGCGAGGTAAAACTCCTTTTGTTGCTCACATCCTTAAAGCTGAAGTTCTGAATGTTTCCATGAATACCTCAGTTGTGTAAAGTCCTCTGCTTCAGATGTCTCCTGCAGTTAAGCCATGGCCTCTACCTTAAGTCCATTTAGGGAGGCAGAAAGTCTAAAGGACCCTTGGATTCACAGTATTTGCCTAAAGTCATGATGCTCAGTCCACTTGACCCTTTTCACTTCATTGCTCCTCAAATTTTCTCCCGTAATGCCCCATTCCCCTTATTACAATTAGGATGTTGCACCAAATATTGTGACAAGTGTTGCATGCTGTTCATCTTAAATAAGTGTTGCCAGATTTGATCCATTATGGTTTCTCTCTTTAGACTGACCTGGCTGCATGGGAGGTTTGTTGATGTCTTTGGATCACAAGTACCAGTCCAGAACTGGTAACTCCTTCCAGATGCTGTCAGGTAAATCCTGTTGCTGTAAGGTAATAAAAATGTTGGGATGGACATGTTTCTTAAATATGATTTTATTTTATTTTTTTCTTCAGGTCAGCATAAGCTAACTTAATGCAGGTGGAGGAACACCTTGGAGGGCCAGCTGAACTATGACATTGACTGGGCTCTGAGATGCAGACATTTTTTTATGCGTGAAGTAATGTATTGGCTGTCAAAATAAAGGAATGAAATAACAGTGGGGCTTTTTCTTCCCAAGCTTAAAATGGTGGACAATACATAACAAAATATTAAACTTTAAGCCTATTCCTAATTTAAGTCAAACTGAAACAATTGCATTAATCATTACCATATGGTTTATTTTACCACTACATGTAAGAGGTTCTTAAATAGACATGCTTCTCATTTATGCAGTACGAGGCAAAGTCGTGAGTTATTTTTAAAGTTAAATACATCAGGGCTGCCAATCACTTTCTCAAAGGCCCAGTTGTCAAAAAAAATTCAAGGAGTTTGTTACCTTAAAGTGGTACAGCCAGATTTGAACCATGGGCCTAAAGAATTGCTATTAATGTATTTACATTATAGCAGCACTGCTGTAATGAAACCATCAAAAAAGACAAGCTGATGACCGGTACAGAACAAAGACTTTATTGAACATTTACAAGCATGAATGAGGGCAGTTCGTATAGGAGGTGATGGACCTTGTGATGTTTCTCCAAACTGATTAGTACCTCAAGAAGCCGTACTTTTGGTGTAAAAGCTCTTCTTTTGTCCGAAGATTGAAAAGCTCATCTGTCATAGGGGAGACCCAGCGGTCTGTGTGGAAGACTGGTTCGCCAACCTGCATGATTAAAATGTTAGATGCGATTTATGGTTATGCTAAAAACAAATGCAGGATGTGAGCGCATCATGAATGGATGTCCATCCTTTACAGCTCAAAGTGCTTCACGTGTTTTACTCATGTACTCAGTTTTCTGATAGTTATAACATCCTGTATTTAAAAAAAAATAAATCAATGCTTTATTCACAAATGAACATTTTAAATCAATTAGTACAATTTTTATGAAGAGAAAGGAAATGTTAGAATTTTCTGGTAGCAACATCCAAAAGGGCCAGTAAATGACAAACATTGAATACTACACTAAAAATTTGATTTTGTTATGAACATCACTGCCTAAAACGGTGAACCCATTATGCACAAACAAAGCTATATAGAGACACCAGCTAGAGGGCAGCTGTCCTCTAGCTTTAAAATTGACTAAGACTAAGTGGAAAACTGTTCTGTTGTCAAATGAATTTGAAGTTGCAAAAACAAAAGAGGTGAAAGACCATCCTGTCTGATATCTGCTCACACTTCAGAAACCTGTCTCTCTTATAGTGTGGACATGCATTTGCACATTTATCATGGCTGGCTCACACATTTGGAAAGGCACGATCAATGCAAAAAAGTGCAAGAAGTTTTTTTTTTTTTAAAAGAGCCAGGACTGTTGGAGCAGCCAGGATTCTACATCAGACAAGTATAGGACAAAATTTGTGTCCAAACACTCCAGCATCAGGTCTCTTCAGTTTTTAGATGTTTACAGATTGTTGCTAAAAGAAAATACATAAGGAAATGAGACCTGTCCTAATTTTCTGGATGTATTCCTGTCATCAAATTTAAAATGACCTTAATTTTCCCCTAAAAATAATATAAACACTGGTTTGAACAATTTATAGGTTTATTTTGTTCCATTATGATTTAAAATTTGGAATTATGTATACTTCAAAAAGAACTAGTAGTTATAAATCATAAATTTAGCATTTATTTAAATTTCTGATAATAATTCAATGTATCTGGTTTTACTGTTTTGTTCGTATTAGTTTTGGTTCATCCATGTAGTACTGGACGTAATACAATAAATTTTGTTTTCACAAACTGAAAATACATTCAAGTGACTTTTTTTACAGGCCAAAAATTGGAGTAGTGAAAAAAATATATTCATAGAATAAAAAAAACCCACATTTTAAGCCACAATATCTTTCAAAAAATACTGTATGAAATGTTTTCATATTCTTTACCTTCCAACCTGGAACGTCTTTCATAATAATCGCTTCCTCTTCTAAGTTTTCTCTCAGCATCCTTAAAACACTGGCAAATAGAAAATACAAAAGTTACACATTCTGAATTTTACTTTCTGACTACTTTTAATCGAGTAAAGAAAGAAATAAAAAATTAATTCCTTCATTTTCACCTTCGGTCTTTCTCTGCCAGCAGCAGAGGCATTATGGCTATTCTTGCCTCCAGTTCCTCAATCGTAAAGCGCCTGTGACACACAAATACAACATTCATTTTGATCACACTTCAACAGACTAAACAAAACAAACAAAAAATATTATTACGGATTGTCTTACCTCCTCTCTCTATTCCACTTAAACAGCCGCCAGTAGCCAAACACCATAATGCCGATGCCAATCCCAAACATAGCATATCCTGTCGGAGGAAAAATCCTTTAGAGCATGATTTTGTCTTCCTGTTATGAACATTTGGATTTAAAATAATTTGAACACTTTCACAGAATATTTTCAGCAATACAATTAATGTACATTTAATGTTTTTTTAATGTACAATTATCTTTATATCAGTTTAGAATGAATTGCCAGTGCCTTGACACTGATTAAAATTACAATAAGCTTGTGACTCCCTCCATCCATCCATGTATGAAGTCATACGTTTTCGTCATTGCAGGTCTTTTTGTTTGTTTAAAACTTTAGATTTACCTGAAATAAGGTCAGGTTTGCCTAGATTTGAACAGCATCTAACACCCACCTGCTAATGATTTGTATTAGGTGCATGAATTGCTAACACAAAAATAAACTTTCTTTTAAATCTGAACGAAATAAACCCTATGGCTATTTTACTTCAGCTTTGTTTGTAAGCTAACACAAATTTGAATCTTGTTATCGCGGGATTCCCGAATTGTTACTATCACCGAATATGACATAATATAACATATACAGTAAACAATGTTTATATAGTACATAACTAGTAAACACCAACATTAGCTGTTAGCAAATAGCCATCGCTGTTAGCAACAATTTATTTAACTTCAATATTTACAGTCTTTAGCTTTGCATTGTAAGTAATTATTTATTTAATCGACAGGTCTTCTATCTAAAAGCATCGAACAGCTAAAGTAGTTAAAGTTTGTTTGAGTAAAGTCCACTCCAATCAGTTAGCACGATGAGCCGCTGTGTTAAGTCTTTAAAAAATGTCAAGTAAATTGCCCACAGGTCACCTCGGCTGTGCGTCTGTAAATGTATATAGGTGTGCGTGTGATGTATGTACCCGAAAGTCCGCGCTTCGGCATATTTCTCTTGTAATCAAAGGGAGCATAGCCTCCCTGAGGAGGCATGTCCTGCTTCACCTTGGACGCCGACATCTTTCTCCAGCCTCCTCCGCCACACAGGGCTGTGACGTCACTCACGGGAGACTTCTTCTTTCGGTCCTGGTAAAAGTGATGACGCAGTGCCGCCCCCTCAAGCCAGGATAAGATATTGCAATTCACCCAAAGACCCGTGTCTAAGCATATTACAAATGATCAAATTAATTTACAAAACCGAATTATGTAGAATATATTTTAATAGATTTTCTGTTAAAATACGTTATATTTGTAATCAAGTTTACTCCTCTGTACTCCGTGCTATTTAATAAGCTGCAGTGTCTAAGTTCACCATGCCAGAAGCACTAACGCACCACTATACCATCAGAGAGGCAGACTTTTGTACTGCTTTCTGATAAAAACATTGTTTCACAACTTATTCAACAACTTTGTTCTGTTTGGTTAAAAAAAGAATTACAAAAACACACTAAAACACATTGAAAAAGAGTGTGTTGACGAATTATTATCCATAAATCAGAGATCAACCATCTTCTACCAGGAGAAACAATCAAAACCCTCAACTTCACTCATAGTTCTTCATCCAGAATTTATTATTATTATTATTGGGCCTGCCATCATGCAATGCATGGCAGGACCATTGTTATTCACCTGGAATTTTCTTTATTGGGGATCGCCTTTTTAAAGGCAACACCTATTGTTATTGTGACACAGGAAGTGAGATCTCTGTACTTTATTGTGGATTGCCTTTCTGTTCCATTTTTTCCATTTGACGGGTATCTCGGGGCAGACACGTGGCAATCTCCATCATAGTTTCTCCAGGAACTATTCTAGTTTTATCATTATCATTATATTAATTAAATTAAATCAATAGTTCCTAGATGAAAAACAGAAAACCCACGACCAACAAATGAAAGCAGACATTTAAAATTTATATATTTTTATTATTTCTTTAGGAGCTAGGAAAAAAGTAAACCAAATAAAGTTTAACATAATTTTGAACAATGTAATTAAGATTGATAGAAAGCAGAGAAATTATGCAACATGTTGAGGAATTCAAGTTGTTCGTGTATAATCTCGAGTTGCTGATGCCATTAAGTTTTATTTTAGGAAACTGACTCGTGTCTGCATTTATCCCGGATTTCGGATAAATATTGGAGGCGAAATCTTTGACTCCAGTGTGGCAAAAATAGCTCCATCAGAGTTTGCAAATTCTCAGTAATGATTTAACAACTAAAATAATCTGACATTGTTGACATTATTATAAAATAAGGAAATTACAGATGGTAATTACAGATGAAATAAGCAATGACACCGAGCCTTTTCAAGCTAAGGTGCAAAACAGGCGTGAGGATAGGCATGCTGTTAAACAGGAAAAAAAACAAAAAAAAAAAACAAGAATTAACTCTTAATCGGTGGCAACCACATTATACAGAGTGATTTTAACACCAGTCCAAAACAAAATAACTTACTGTAAATGCAAAATAAAATCAAACCTTTAACTACACAGGCAATGTAATGGAAATTTTTACAACTCGGTTATTTTTTTAACTTTCTACCTAAAATAAATGTGTTCTTGTTGAACGTGAACTCTTGGGGTATGACTATAAGCATTCAAGTGTCAAAATCCTGGGTCCACCTGACCCACACAATGGCAGAAAAGGCTGGTAAGCCTAAAACAGAATCCTCATTTGTAATCATGGTACTCACAGCAGACATAGTCTCTTATCACACGATTTATTGACTCAGTCTGGTGGACAGAGCTCAGAGGAAGCCCTTCAAGTAGTTTTTTTTTCTTTATCCCACTCAAATCAAAACAGTTTCTGCATAATTCCCAAAATAGTGAACTAAAAAAACAAACAAAATAAATGAAAACTAAAACATACAAAAAGGTATTTAAGGAACGTGTCTTCACTTTTAAGGATTGTAACTGCCTAACAGTCCTGCAGGGGGTGCTGTGGACCTTATTATTGGAGCTGAGGAACTTGGACATGAATTCTGAACAGAGGAGTGCCGTGAAACCCCATCATTTCCACGTGTTTGCAGTCTGCGAAATCGAAGAACGAGAGGGGATCATGTCCAGCAGGTACTCCCTCTGACGAGCGTCCACGGTCGCTGAGGTCTTGTGGCCCGTCAGGCTGGGGTTCACGTAGGCCATAGTCACACCTGAAAACGTGCAACAGAGCCCAGAATCAGTCTGAGCAGCAAGCTGCCAGGTGCATTAAAGCTTACTGCGTGGAATAAGAAACAACAATGTATGTAATAGCTGAATGTAAAGACACACACACAAAGGAAAAAGAACAGAGTTAATACTCTAACATACTTAGAGACACCTGGGAAGAAGGTGAGAACACCAAACCGAGGAACTAAAGTGGGAAAATAAGGATCAAGTCCAGGAAAAACTGGAGAGAAGGGTTGCCTTGTCCGAAAACATTTCCTTCTACGTCCTCTTTAAAAATTAGCAGATCGTTAAAAAGAAATGAAGAATTTTGCATTAAGCATTTTCAAGGATTGCTTTAGGACCAGACAGGAATTGATAGAGAGGAGATGTCAGGCGCCAGAGTTGGACTGCTCTTAATGCGAGTCTACCTGCGTTGCTGTTGTTCTGCTTCTTCCATGCAGTGGATGAGGCACTACCTCCGCTGATATTCTTGCCGCCGCTGATCCCAGTGCTGCTCACCTTTGCACTCTGCACAGAGCGATGGGAAACATGGGCATGCTTACCTGGCCGGCTGACCAAAGCTGCAGCCGCCACTGCACTCTGCAGCTGGGAGGACGATGAAAAGGAGTGGGGGATGCCTCGTACTCCCACCGACGAGACACCGTGGGACAGGTGGCTCTGCAAGCTCTGTGGCGGGTTCAATGACAAATCAGAACGTGGATTCACAAAGTCGCCGGATTCAAAAATGTTTCTCTTAAAAACGAGGGAAGAAGCCTTTCCAACCTTGATGGAGTGATGATGGATGAGGTTGGCTCCTCGGCTGGCCTGGTGGTGGTGCTGAAGGGACGACACTCTGGCCTGCTTTAGCTGCTGAGACACCAGCTGCTCTGCCTTCAGTGACGAAGTAGCAGATGAAGAGGATGACGAGGTACTGTGAGAAACTGGTGAGGATGCCTGCTGACTAATACGCTGCTCTATTTCTTGCTCTTGCTGCAGTGCTTTGACAAATGCAGCTTTCAGCCTATTGGTATGCTCAGCTTTTAAAGCCTTTTTCTGATTGGAGGACATGCAGTCTTCACAGAGCACTGCCCCGCCTTTAGCCTTATCCTGCCTCCAACGACAGGTGAAGTCAGTATTGCACTGGGTGCAGATGAAAGGGTCTCTGATGATGGCCTTTGACAGTTGTAAACCTGTCTTACCTAGATGGGGGGAGATAAAAGAAACAGCATTAGGAAAAAGTAAAAATCCAAACAACATTTCTGAATAAAAAAGAGGAAACACAACAAAGCGATATATATATATATATATAGTATATATATGGACTAGGGCAGGGCCGAGTCCAGGAAACACCAACTGAGTCCACAATGTTGGCCACACACAACTGCAACTGTTCATCTAATAATCGTTATTGGCTAAATGCCACAATTAATCATGAAAAATATTTATGATAATATTGCCAAACTTTAGTCTGGACATGCCCTTTGCAAATTCTCAGTTATCCGGGTCATCGCAACAGCAAACAGGCATAAATCGGAGGCAACCGGACTTAGATCAATTCTTGTTAGAAGACGTTTCGACACCCATGCGGGAGTCTTTGTCAGTTCTGGTAGATTGCACTGAGCTGAGTGACTCGACTCCCTCGAAACGTCTTCAAACAAGAATTGATCTAAGTCCGGTTGCCTCCGATTTATGCCTGTTTGCTGTTTAGTCTGGACAGGCATGTAGGACGACATAAAGGAATACCACAGGAACTGTAAAAAAAATCTCCCAATAAAACCCACACCTCTATGGATGGTATCAAGCAGGTTCTGGACCACCTCCTCCAGCCCCACCAGGTAGATGAACTCATTATTAGCTGCTGAGGGCAAGAAGTTAAACTCTGGAGCAGGTGGCTTGGGTGGGGGGATCTCCAGGAGGGTCTTCTCCAGTTGTTTCCGCAGGGCGAGTTTAGCTGCTGCTTGACGGCTGGCTGGAGTATCATTAACGCTCACCACAGACACGCTGCCGCTTCCTGAGGAGGAGCCCTTCAAACTGCTTGGTGACGCCTTTGAAAAGAAGCAGAGACAGGAAAAAGAACACCAGAGTTAATGAATCACCCAGATAATCTATGATTGCTTCAAACAATACAATAGCTGTCCAGTAGCTACTGGTGTTAAAATACAAAGTGTTTAAATGTGTTGGGTTTAAAAGAAAAACATGTTTAAATGTGCAGCTATTATACTTTATTTGGTTAAAATAAAAAAGTTTTAAGTAGTTCATGTGCTTTGTATTTTCTTTTAACATTTCTACCATGAACCTGTCAGGAACTGCAGACACAAATTAGCATGTGTTGCAAATTCTAGCCTTTACACCACAGTCTAATATTCTAATGTTATTTTGCACAGCTCCTTTTAAAACAAAGATAAATGATCAAAACATACAAAACATTTGGAGTCACATTTTTACACAAATTTAACCCTATAGTTGCAGGAAGTAATGCTGTAATGTAACAAAATTCACTCATTATTACTTAACCACATTCAATAGCAGTTCTGTCTTCTTTTTATTTAGAGTTGGAAAATGTCGTTAATGCATTTTAAGTCTGTAATGCAATAATTGAGTGATCTTAAGTAAGAATATACATTTTTTCCTTATTTTGTCCTTAAGAACAGAAACTAATGTTGATAATAGAACCCTTTGTGCTAATCCAACTTTTAGGATTTTAGGTTAGATGGGTTACCATGTTGTTTAAATCACACTTTTATAACATTACCTTCTTTTATGTTATTGGTAAACTGAGCCACGTACTGTCAGTACAGTTTTTTCTGATTGGCTGGAACAATTGTGTCGGTAAAAATACAATATTTAACACCTGCTGAAATTTACACACACACCCGATCAAACATCACTGTACTAGGTAAATCAGAGGTATATTTGTACACCAAATTCATGTACAAATATACACACAATTGGTCCATTGTGAAATACCAACCAGTGTGTTTGCACTACTGCCGATTCTGATGAGGCCTGATTGGACCATGCTTCTCTGAGATGCAGGGGCTGAGGTCCTAGGGCCCAACAGCAGAGGAGGAGGTCCTGATCCTGAACCCCCTGTTGCAGCCAACTGCTGCTGCTGTTGCTGCTGGCGGAGGGCCTGGATCTGCTGTGGAGATACAGAGATGGGCTAACCACGACAATGAGAGGGATGACACAGAGTCACATCACAGACAAAGGAAGTGGAGGACAAGGGGGAGGGACATCAAAAGCACCAAAGCAAAGAGCACACACAGAAACAGGGGTGCAAAAAGAGATGATAAGTCCCAAATTGCAATAATCCTTTTGCAACAGTTTTTTTTTTACTTAAAAGCCAGTAAGACAATATTTGATCAAAATCTACATTTCAAAAAATGTAAAGATATATAAAAAGATTTACTTGTAATGTTAACTTTGCTTCCATGACTCACCTGGGCCCCCCTAACCAGAGGTGGCATAATGACCTGGGAGCCATGTTTAGACGACACCTGCTGGCCTCCTCTAACCAAAGGTGGCGGAATGACCGTGCCTGAAGTTCTTCCTGTCAGAATCTGATCATGGGAAACATGTATTCAATACGTTTGTGCTTCTTCACCAATAACCTTCCTGAATGTGCGTGAGATAAATCGAGCACTAACCTGCGGAGAGCTTTTATTGCTTGCACTTGTTCCTCGAATCAGAGGTGGCGGAGCAGAGGAACCGGATAAACCTGAGGACTGAAAAACCGAAAAAGTGATTAAATAACAAACATGACCACTGAACCCAACCTCAGATAAATAAATGCTGCTCAAAGTATAACCCCGACTGTAGCCTTGAATAGCAATCCAACATTTCAAACATTTTTCTTTAGTTGACAATTTGCATACACAGTTTATTTGGTTCTGTGAGTCACTGAGGTTCTTCTTGAAAGTTTACAAGTATTACCTCCTCCATCTGTATCTTCCTGCTATGTTTAGTTCTGCATTTTCTAAATGACATGAAGAAGTTTTAAAGAAAGTACGTTCTCTACATACAAACACAACAAAACCTCTTATTTTTTATACTTTTTGAAGTTTATGTAACGTTGGATTTTGTTCAGTGCAACAAAGGATTGTAAAGACTACCCTACATGTGTACTCTGAATAGTTGCTTTTCCTGTTTTATCAGTCACCATATGCACATTGTACTACAAGTCACAGAAATCAGAAGGTGCAAAACCGGCCTAAGCAATACAAAAGCACCCTGCGGTATGGATTATCTAATGCCAACACTTCTATTAAACTGAACCACTTGTTCAGTATTTCTGGTCATCAAAAATCAATAACGGGACGTGAGAGGGTTTTAAAAAAAATAAGGACACAACCAGTAAACAAGTCCTTTTGGAAAACATTTTCAAGTTGGACCTGAGGTGCCTTCTTCCCTCAACAGTGTAATGTGAAATGACCACGCCAGAAGAGACCATTGTTATGCCTCTGGGCCAGCAACAGAGGTAGTCATAAAGCAAAGTTGGTGAGTAGGTGTAAAGTGTGGGCGGCATGTGCACTGTTCAGTTCTAACTAAGCATGCCTCAGTGACTCCACTGATTCTGGAATGCTGATTTTATGAAGGTGAGCCCACATTGTCTTAGGACATGGCTGACTTGATTGGTGTTTGTGACCAAAGGTGACTTTGTGGTCAATTCACCGACTCAGTGGTGTCACTAAGGTTTATTGTTTACCTTCTGCAGATTGTCCCTCTGTATTTGGCTCTGTCGAAGTTTCTTCAGCAGCACCAGCTTGGCCTCCTCCAGTCTCAGCTCCTCCTTCAGCTGCTTAATGATATGCTCCCTTTCCGCTGGACTGCTCTTCTGCACACAGACAAAAAAATACAAAAATTTAAATCAGAACATCACTAATATTACTAAAAAAAGACACTTTCACTCACACAAAACTTCTAAGTTTTAGACTAACCATTAGTAGGTCTGTGTCCAGCTCCTTAAAGTGGCTCAGGCCATTCATCGGAGGACTGGGGGAGTCATTGTCAGACAAGATGATGACATCATCATCTTCAGGGGATGGAGGGCGCTTCTCCTTTTTTATACTGCTGGACAAAAAGAAAGACAACACATTTTAGCTTTATATTTCAGTGTATGAGGTAGGAACCAGTACTGTATGCAAATAGCCTGAAAACAATGATTTAGCACTACCTTATCCTTAGAATTCAGGAACTTATAACTGTATTGTAACATAAAATTTAGATCGACTGAATCTTTTAGAGCAAGTTTCAACTAATCTTCATAGAATTCAACATATCGTGATGTTCTGAAAGCCAAAGGTTTGCTAAGAAACTTTCATGTTTAGCTCTTCTGTACTTTGAGTATGTGCTGAGAGATACAGTACTCATGAGGAAGTTAAAAACATTTATTTCTACATGAACCAAAGCAAACTACTGCTCAACATTATTCAAATACTGGCTTTTAATGACTGTTTTCAAAGAGGTCTGCTTCTTTTCCACAATTATAATTTATGACCGCAGGTTTATCTGTTCCAGTATAATCTGACAAGTCCAGACAAATCCAAGGCAGAATTTCTCCCTTCGTGCCGATGCTGTTCGACAACAGACAAACGGACTTAAATGCCAAGAAGGGGGAAAGGAGCAAATGTCTTCTTCATGATCAAATGGCTGTTTGAAAGAACAAAACTGTTTTTGAAACAAGACGCTGCTGGGTAACAGAAGTGTCCAGGACTTCTGGGATAGACACGATCAGGGTTAAATATGTCACGTAAAAAAGAAAATGGAAGTACAGTAATCCTGAAGACAGTCTGAATCAACCCACGGCGATCACATTCTTGTGCATATTTTACTCAAATGTCCTCCCAACGGTTTACTGTCTGCTGTAAAGTAGAACGTTGAACTGCAGGACGTGTTGTAGAGAAGGCAACCAAATGTTCTTATCTGCTAAAAGAAACTGAAGCAGAGGGATATAACAATAAGGCTGGATTAATGATTTAAGATAATATGCATTCCTATGAGGAGTAAACATTTACGAAGTCAACACATGACATTATTAGGCCCGTCTCTACCAGCCGTCCTCCTTATTTCTGTGTGTCGGTGTGTGTATTAATCTCTCCTCAGAGCTTAGCGCCATCATCACTTCCTGTGGATTAATCACTACTCTTCCAAAGAAGTCACATGACCTCAAAGTCATCACGTGACACTTACTCCCCCCCCACTGTTCCTTCCACTGTGGAAACCATGGCAACAACCGGCTGGAACCAGTTTGTGACACACGGCTTCATTTTGTGTGAGGGGAGTTTTTAGGGTTCAGGTGGAGAGTGGAGGCAAAATGGAGGTGGAGTAAAAGATGCACCCCACACCTACTCCCCCACCTCACCCCTCCCACTCACACACACACATACACACACACAAGGAGGTTTAAGCCACATGCAGATTCCGAAATAACATTATCACATCTTTTCATATTCAAATAAAGTTCCACGTATCTTTCTGTAAATTATAAGTGAGCATTTAGAATAAAAAGTCGACAAGTAGGCGACAAGAAAAAACACACACATTATTTGCTCAGTGCTCAGTTATAATAGCTAAATCTTTACTGCATTAGAACTTATTCGCATACAATATTTTAGTCTCATCTAAAGAACAACCACTCTTAAAAACACTAGACCTGTGTAATACTTCTTTAACAAACTCTGTAGCTTCTAATAACTTTTCTTGTTCTGTAACTTGAAAACAAAAATCACCAAAACTTTGGCAGTAAGACTGCTTTGTGTAGAGTTCCTCACCCTCTGGTGGTGCTCATATCCACTGGCTGCTCCGTCTGAACTTCTACCTTAATAGTGGCCTTCACCTCGCCTGCAGCCAGCATGCCACTCGACACCTTTGCCTCCGTCTGCCGGACCCGGCTCCGTGTGTCCATAGCCAGGTCCATTTTGGCCCTGCTGGCTTTGTCACTGCAGTCAGTTCGATCGTCCGTGCCGGGTTCAGCCTTCTGCTGTGTCTGTGTCCGATCCTGATCATCCTTCATTGGCTGTGAATCCAAGGGTAACACTAAAGATAACGGCAACCGGTCCTGCTCTGGCTCTTGCTCCTTCTCGTGATCTGAACCAGGTATAGTCCGGATCTCAACGTCCTGCACCGGTAAAAGGTCTGGCTGAGATTTAGTTTGTGCCCCTGTTGGAGTTTCAGACGTGTCCAGCTTAAGTTTTTTACTGTCATTGTCAACATTGGAAAGTTCCACACATTGTGGAGCAGCCTCCCTCTCCAGCGCCCTCTTCTGGCTGCGTGTCTGGCGGACAGCCTCCTCAGACATTCCCTGAGGACAGAAAACAATATATAAATAACTTGAATAGAAAGACCACAGACACAGGTAAATAAACTCCAAGTTAAAAAAGGTTTTCTAGCTATGCAGCGAATGTTTTATTCTCTATCATAACTCACCCAGACTCCAGTGGATTTTTTGGAGACAAAGTAAGGTTACAGTACGTGTCTTTTTTACCTAGGGATCCAAACTGATGTTGAACAGACAAGGAAGTGATAAAACACAATCAAAAGTGTAAGAGAAATCCTCATTATGATAAAAAATGATATATTTATTGTAACTTCATTAATGTGTGCAAACATGCATGTATTTGCTTGTGCAAAAACATTTTGAAGCTGCAGTTTACCAACTCAACACAAAGGTTTGGGTCATTTGCGATGTAAGTGGTTAGAATGGTGTAATCATTTTACATACAGAAATGTTTTACTTTAATTTACAAGTAGGCTATGAAAGCAAAGTTAAAAAAGTGGGAACTTAGAACTGTTAAAGTACCAGCTGAAAAACAAAACATTTTGAATTGGTTTTCACAT
The DNA here is from genome assembly GCA_034783495.1 of Millerichthys robustus. Classification (NCBI taxonomy): domain Eukaryota; kingdom Metazoa; phylum Chordata; class Actinopteri; order Cyprinodontiformes; family Rivulidae; genus Millerichthys; species Millerichthys robustus. The sequence continues at coordinate 10,961,704 of JAVKLF010000064.1, read as the reverse complement.
TTGCCAGTATGAACAGAAAAATGGCAAATAAATCTTTAAGCTCGTGCTTTCAAAAAAAATGTTAAAGTCTGATTAAAGATGGACAAGTGTTTAATCTTCTGCAGTTTGCAGATCACTATGATCCATTAATCCTTTCTTTTAACTTTTGCTAATTAATAAAGTTGGCACCAGCTTAAATGACTTTACGGTTTAAAATATGATTGTGATGCACATATGGCAACGTTAACCTCTATTCTAGTTCACTTTTTTACTGTTACTATGAAACAAACCCTGCACATTATCTTTTCTTTTGTTATGATAGTGCACCCATCATTAAGTTCAGCAGCAGACAAAGCTGACCTTGAATCAACTGCAGGGTACAGAGCCTGACGAAAATGGCCCCCAGACAAAACATGCTGGATTAGAGTAGTCACATGACCAAGATGTTGACTCCGGTAAGAATCCAAAACACACAATTATCCAAATTTCAGTCTAAACAACACTAACAAAGGAAAACTATAGGTGTAAAAAGCAAGTGTTTATTGTTTAGTGCACAAAAGAAAAAAAATACAAATGTGTGGATGATTTAAAGGCAAGAGAGATTTTCTTCTAAAAATGACTTGGAGAAAAAAAAAGTGTTGCAATGATACATTTACTGCTAATTTTTGGTCAAAATTTCACAATACACAACATCCCGTTTTGTAAATTATGAGAGCAGAATCAATCGTTTTTTTTCCTCTTTTGGAGTTGGTGGGGGGATTTAAGAAAAACACCATACATTACATTACTATCTGACCTGCCCTGTCCTGCAGATGCAGTTCTATCAGACGCCGACAAGACACCAAGAGGAACAACAAAGACATACAGCAGCTCGCTGTGTCAGACTGATGAGCATTACAGACTGCACTTGTGCCCTCACAGTCGCGCTTCAGTACATGGCACACATTGTTACACATTACCCTGACAGAGGCTCGGTTATGTCAGAAATAAGGGGAGATGCAAGGAGATGGTCTATCATTCAACCCATGCCTGCAATCGTGGTTCTGATTGCTCATCTCCATCAATAGATGGGGTATAATTTATGCACAATAAACCAGATATCTCATGAAAGACTCACAACAGACGTGTAGACTAGTCATCCAAAGTACTCAGGTCGACGCCGGAAATTAGAATAATCTGATCAGTCGTCAATATAATAGCAATCACATTGATGCTGCATCAAGGCAAGGCACTTTAAAATGTTACTTGTTTTTCCTTGCTTGTAGAATACAGTTTACATAATCAAAATATGGTTATATATGGCTAATCAAAAAACTTTTCTCAACACACTAAATATGTTGGACAATGAAATTCATTGAAAACATTGCTGGTTCGAGCACAACCAGTTAATCAATCACAGATTGTATGATCATCTGTATTTACAGAAATGTTACGGTTTCATGATTTTTCACGATAGAAAGATGTCATAACCATATTTTACGATCAGTGGCCTTTATCTCAACACATCTAATTCTAACTAATTGTTTAAAACTTTAACATTTTATGCATATTGTTTAAAATACTCAAGTAAACATCCTCTATTTTGAGGACGTGTTGCTTAACTGGAGAGCTCTGATCAAAAGTGAAACTGTGGCCTGAAATTCTTATTGTCCAAGGAGAAAAGAAATTGCAGTTATGATTTTGAGTCAACTTTATGCATTTAATGACTTTGTTCAGAAAAAATGGTCTTGCCTTTTAACCTATCAAATTATGCCTGATGTTACAGGAAGCTATGGTTTTTAAGGGGTGGTGAAAAATGACTATCACATTGCCAACCTGAGCTACTTCTACACACCATGCAGACTTTTACTCCCTCCTCTTCCTGTCCCTAACAAAGTTAAGGCGATGAGCATCAAGAACACAATTCATGACATACCTATACAGTAAGCGCGCAGTGCCACAGTGCAGCATGCAGAGCAAAGATCTGATAACTGAGAGCTGACGAAGTTTTTTTAATACTCTGACATCACTGAGACACACATGACATGACCCTTCCCAGGATTCAGTGGGACACACAAAGCACTTTTCCTGGGAACTGGTTTAAACCGGTTGGCTTGCGTGAGTGTGTATGTGTGTGTGTGACGGAGAGAGAGGCTGAAGCTGCTGTTAACCCTTCAGGTGCTGGAGCAGGCCCAGCGCTTCCACAGTGACAGCCTTTGTAGTTTGTCAGTGATGATTATTATCAAATCTGCTGGGTACGGTGGCGAAATTATGCTTGCAGAAGACATTGGACACAAGACACACACCACCCAGCAGCCTCCTTCAATCCTAACCTTACACAGACACTAAACCTATCTTTGTAATGGGGGACGTGAATGGCTGACAGGTTTCACATTACATCTCCGTGGCAGTTTACACATAATTCCTTGGACTGACCACACACACACACACACAGTAGGCCAGACCCCAACCGGCTGAAGAAACTGACCTCACAGACAAGTGGTGCAAAGTCTCTAAAATACAGGCTTTTTTTTCTATGCAAACAAAAGTTTTTTCCCCTCTTTTACTTTTTGTTTTTTAACAGACAAAATAAAAAGCAACACATTGATTCAGTTTCGATATTATGATTTTTTTTAACAGAAAGCATGTGTGATTATGAAAGTGTCATGGCACCATTATCTGAATTGTCTTGCCTACTATGATACCCTAATATTATTCAAACAAGATGGAAATACTCAACTTCTAACTCAGTAAAAACTTGTCTGAAAAGTAATAGAGGTTATGGCCGAAGTTCTTCGAGTTTGTTGGTCTGAACAGTTTGGTAGACACACTGGTTTTCCAAGTGTGTGTGCCACCTTTTTAAATGCAGTCAAACCATAGTCTAGATGAGCCAGGAGTCAGTGCAACAGGTCTAACAAGGACTACCAGACAGAAATATACACCTTAGTTTATAACCATTTTGACACATTGAATTGAATTGAATTACACTTTAATAATCCCCGAAGGGAAATTGAGGTTCTCTAAGAATCTAGTATTTAGTAGATCTAGTATAGTATAATATAGTATCTAGTATTTAATATATCTCAAAATGCTGTAATTTTCATTTTCAAAAAGGACATTTCATAAGCAAAACATCCTTTCAGAGAAACTTCCTAGTATTTCCGCTTTGAAACTGCAACACACTAAACAGCAGAATGAAGACCACAGACTCAAAACGGCTTCATCTTCATCTCTAACTGAATCATCTGGAATTGAAGCATCAGTAAAAAATATTGATTGCAAACAAAATATACAATTCAATAAAAATGCATAATTAGCAACTGGAAAATCTATTCAAGGAAATGAAAGAAACATGTAGCAGAGGGGGGCTGCAGCCAGGTGAGTGGTTGGTCGAAGACAAAAGCAGAACTGTACTGTTTATTATAAGATCTGCAGTGTTTAGCAGTTTCTGGAATGAAACGGCATGTAAGAAATGAGATAAAATTCTAGTTTTGCTGAACAAAGGCTTTTAGGAAACTTAAAACGTACATGGAGGAGGAGTTGAAACAAAAACATCTGAACAACATCTGCATTTTAGCCTGGGTTACAGTCACGACGAAGAGTGCTACAGTCACATATGAGTGGATTAACTCTAAGAAAAGAAGCATGCCGTCAGTTTTATTTACTGTTTTTGAAACAATAACTAATGCATATGTGTTTGTAATGAAATTCATTGAGTTCAGAACAAAACACTGAATGTTTTAAAACTTTACAAATTACGCAGCAGATTTTATCTCCTCACTTAAACAAATGCCTAAATAAAGTGCTAAATCTACTTTAGTGTTCTATAGTATATGTGTTTTCTGCACATAAAGACCCATATCATCCACTCAGCTCTGAAAATTTGTTTTACTGAAATTTAGGTTCATTGTTTGTCTTAAAACAATCTGAAAAAGGCTTTGTTTATATTTTAGGAAAGTTTTGCATGTGAATAAGTGATATGGGATGTCTTAATATAGAAAGCAATAACGATCCAAGTAGAACTGCTTATCTGTTTTCTTGGCTTTATAAAACACACAATAATCATAAATCACTGAACAGCAACATTGGGACAAATTATGAGGTAGGTGTCACCTTGATTAATGTTGAGACTTCTCTGGCATGTTTACTAGTCTGTTGTTATTGTCTCTGCTGCTGAGTGTATTTTATGGAACAGAGTCAGGTACGTACATCCAATAAGTCACAGGAAGTCCATGTTAAAGCCAGATGACTGCAGTCATAGTTATATATTTGAGACACTGAGAAACTGTAACTGCAATTCTAAATCTATTCATACATACATTTTGTGACTGTTCAAAACAAAACATATAAAATAATTGCTTTCTAGTAGCTTTGCAACAAACACCGACTGCCCAAATTTATAAGATCCAGTGAGATGAAATGAAAAAGGTATTGTTATAATAATGACTTAATAACTTTCTGCAGCTTCACTGCAAAGCAATACAAAACATAATTTATGTTTGTCTCACTATAAATGCTCCAGAAATCTAGAAAATGTCAGTATTCGAAAGTAATTTAAGTAAAGTCTCAGTGCATTGACAAAGTATCACTTTTTTGCTCTAAGGACCAATAGCCGACTGTGCCATCGTGTTCCTCACTGCATCATTAAGATGTGAGAGTTTATATCTGTATGACATGTCTAAGTCTGCAAACTATACCAGTGGTCAGTGATAATTATTACAAACTGATCAATCTCTGTCCCACTTTGGTAAATTACATCATGAATGTAGAGGCAGATGTGAAGGTGTGCATAAAGCAGGTGGATATAAAAGTGTGTGACAAATAAACGTGCATGGTCTAAATACATACAATTTGCCAAGTCATGCACACAACAGTAAGCCAAGATTTTAAAAAAAACTAGCCACTTAAAATGCGGCTGCACAGCTTGCTGATTGCAAATACTCAAAATTCAATAAGTGCAAATTTTTTGGCGTGTTTTTGCACAACCTTATTACAAACATAAAGTCGCCAACTAGTCTCCAAAACCCACAGCCAAGCGAGACTTTATCTTAAATGCATTAAGTGTTGGGTTTTTATGTGGTCAGACACATCACATGTAGATGATGCATTTGTGTGCAATAGTGCTTCATATTTTTGCAGCTATTCATTGAATCAATCACCCCATTAACATCTGCTGTGTAAATAAATGACAGAAAAGTTTAACTTTTGCCAGTATAAAATGCACAAACGTTAAACTGGTATCAATATGCAACAACTTTTAGGGCTCTTCTCTCTTCCTCCTGTTCCTGCTCAGAGGCGGCCATTTATCTTGTCACTCTCGGAGTCTGTCAAGCATCAGTCACTCGATCATCAAACATCCAGACCGACAGACTCCCTCTGAGCCACTGGCGATGTCCGGTGGCACATACAATGTGTTTAGCACTCTATTTACCCACTGACAGAACTTTACCCTGAGAAAACGTATTTCTAAATCACATGAGGATTTCAAAAACTGTGTAAGTATGCAGCCATGCTACCCTGCAAAACTGCTGAGCCAGCAAGGAATTCTTTGCTAGAGCATTTTTTGTTTTGCTTCATTTAAATTATTGATGGTAATGAAGACAGTAAAAAAAACAAAACAAAAAAAAAAACAATAAAACAACAACTTTATAATAAGAGTTTTTTGTACTTCATGATTAGTTATAGCTAAAGCAAGCTTGTGTGGGTCACTAATTTTCCTCAGATGAATAACTGCACAGAGTTTAATGCAACACCTACCATAGACCTGCCCAAGCTTCAACAAACCAACAGAAAACACATGGCTACCTATATTTAAGATGCAGTCTCCGACCAAAGATCTGTCCTGTGACTCTCCAGTTCTGAGCAGCAGCCTAAATATTGGCCAGTGGACAATCCTATACAAAACCGCGGCTGATTACACAACTCCAGAGCAGATTTGTGTGTAACTGCTCAGACAGGATTTCTGGGAACATTAGAATTTGTGAGCAACTTCTGACTCAGGCTTGTAACTTTAATGGTATGAAAAAGAACGAAAAGAAAAAAAAACCTCTTGGGTGTGGACAGTACAAGCAGAGCATCGTGCTGCAAACACATAACTTCTATACTCTCAGTAAGGGCAGGTAGATCAGTAGTTCAAAGTAAAACATCCCCCTCTTCTTTGACTGCCGCTACACCAGAGGCAACCAGCATATTGTCAACACATAAACAACACTTTACAGAGCTTTTGTGCAAGCGAACAACTGGGAGTTTGTTCCAGATCTCCCCCAAAATAAAGAGGCAAATAAAGTCTACCTCCATTCTGACTACACGTTGCATAAGTGGTTGTGTTACGCAGCAGACTAGCTGTAGTACTAACTATCCAATAACGACTGATAATAACATCTATAAGATTAAAGGTCTTGCATTCCTTGAGGGAATGCATATCACTCTCCATCTTTCATGCAAGTATTAGGCTAAGTTCAGAAATAATGGCGTTGTGGTGCTTTGGTCATGCCTTGACAATAACATTAAGTGCTGTCTGATACAATATTTTGAGATTTGACACTCAGAGTTTGTTATGTGAATGACTCTCAGCTACAACCACACCAAAGTTTAGCTCAAAACCTGTAAAATTGTTTTGATCAGTTTCTGTTTTCTAAGGTCAAATGGTTGTGAAAGCCATTGGATTAACTCCAAATGTTAATCAGCTGTAGAGGTACATTTAATGATTACATCTTAAAGGTTTGCTTGAAATCCATTCAATATTTCCTTAGATATTTTGCTAACAGAGTTGATTTCAAATCATTTTTAGCCAACACCAAAATTTTTGGTCAAAATCTGTATGACTGTGGCAGCCCTTTTAAATCAGATGTTCTCCAAAAGTCATTCAGTTGTAAATGTACATCTAATGATTAATCTCTGAAAGTTTCATCAAAATCCATCACCTGCTTCATGAGACACTTTGGTAAAAGATAAACACACATATAAAACATTAGCTGTCAACAGACTATACTAAGCAAAAGTACTGAGACCGTTTTGGATTTATGCTCTGATATAAACAGAATTGTCTAAAATCCCTAATAAATGAGAATTTTATTTCTTTCTACATGTGATAAACCAAGATAACTAGAAATAATTAGATTTGGTGGCTGCATTTTCTTCTGAAAGAACTCCCAAAACGCTGCTATAATTGCCTATGGTCTCAAATTGCCCCTGCTTTAATAATCTAATATTTTATAAAACAGCTCAAAACGTCTACAAACAACACAGGAGATACAATTTCGGGACTTTAATGAACCTAAAATTAGCATTTAGTCAAAACATAACCATTACATCCACTCAGAAATGAATGTAAAGAGCAGAAACCAGAGCTTTCATGCTGTTCAGCGAGCAGCTTCAGTCACGTTCATTCAGCAACTATTAAAAAGGTTTTAAATCCCTTTTAATGCGTTCACATTAACACTGAATATACGTCCTTTCATAAAGAGGTTTAATGCTAAAAATAAAAATATATATATAAATAAATATCCAGAGGCACAGCTTTGTCCTGAAGCGCTGCAAACTCATGTGGAGAAATGTGTGTAACAGAGAGGAAGAGACAGTGTGTGTGTGTGTGTGTGTGTGTGTGTGTGTGTGTGTGTGTGTGTGTGTGTGTGTGTGTGTGTGTGTGTGT
>JAVKLF010000064.1:10913939-10925503 GCA_034783495.1 Millerichthys robustus | reverse complement strand
GTGTGTGTGTGTGTGTGTGTGTGTGTGTGTGTGTGTGTGTGTGTGTGTGTGTGTGTGTGTGTGTGTGTGAGAGTGAGAGAGATGTGTGCGTGCTTTATATCTGGGGCAATAAGTTTCCTGCTGCCTCAACAACAAAAGCTGCACAAATCCAGTCCTGGTTCACATGTGCAGAAACAAGGTGCCTGTGTGTGTGTGTGTGTGTGTGTGTGTGTGTGTGTGTGTGTGTGTGTGTGTGTGTGTGTGTGCATATGCAATATGTGTGAGCCGTAGAATCCTATCTTGTTGTGCGAAGGAAATGTGAAAGTGTCTCTGTCCCTGTGGAACCACAAACCAGGCCACAGTCTTGTACCCTCCTTCTTTACGCCTGTGTCACCATCAACGCTTCTATTTCGGACTCATGGCTTCATTATTTTAATCTTTCCACACAACATCGTTTAAACCTTCAAAACGTGACAAAACGCTGGACGGGACTGATTGAATACAGAATATTTAATCAATTACAATATTTGATTAAATACAGAATGCTTAATCAACTGGAGGAACCCTAAATGATTTATTTTTCCTAATTTTACAAAATAAATAATTTGAGCCAACAAACAAGTATATCAAAACTAATGTTTTTATATTTTGTTTGATTGGATTTTCTATTTTCATTTACTCAGATTACCTCTAACATTGAAGGCTTGCAAGCACAAAAACATGCTGGAGATTAAAGCAAACAAGAAATTAGATTATCACAAATCTTTATATACTAACCTAATATTTGAGAGGGTTTTTGTTATAGCTGATGATGCTGAAATGTGCCGTCAGGTATGAACTAACAAGAAAAAAATAATGCTCTAAAGGTTTAAAGTGTACCTGAACTGTAATATTTGTGATTACTGCTGTCTCTGCTCAGTTTTTATGTGATTTTATTGTAAGGTTTTCCAAAACCTAAAGTGACAGACAGTTAAACAAAACAGTAATATTTTTTGGGGGGAAACATTTTTTCTTGAAAAGTACACCGTTATTAACACAGAATTCTACTGTTATAAAAGGACAGCAGCTGAAGGAAGCAATAGCTCTGAAATCAACTACGTTTCCAAACTGAGGTCATTAAAAGAGCTATCTACAGCTGGTAGGATTTTTATTATTCAGACTGATCAAATTTGTGGACGCAATTTATGTAGAAATGAGGATAAAGTTTTTTTCAACTTTGTACAGTGTCCTTGGGTGTTCTGAAAGGTGCTTTTCAAATAAAATGAATTATTGAAACATTGAGCGAGCAGGTTGTTAGTGTGAGAAGAAACAGAAAATGAGGACGAAGAGAGTTGAGAAAAATGGGCCTAATTTAAACATGAATAAAATAACATCATAAGGCCCGATGGCTCGTCAGTGGTCCAGAAACACACACACAGACATATTAAAGCCTGGACTCACACACAGCCTCCCCACTGAGCCCGAGCCTGTCCAGAGACGGGTCTATGGGTCTATTGAGGGGACCGAGAAGGAGCTGTCCCTTTCTGTCGAGCTAATGAAGCCTGGAGCCACAAGCATAAAGGAGTGGAGTGAGTTAGCACCCATTCACTGACTTCCTTCCTTCACACGTCTCCTGATGAGGTAACGTGGTCTCCCTTAAAGAGACACCATGACGCATTTACATTTAGCCTCACATCACTTTTACATTCAAAGCGTTTTCCAGATACGCCTCCTAGAGACAAAAAGAAGCTGAGAAAACTGCTACAAAAGACACAACGTTTTTCTTTTGACATTTTGGTTGTGAAAAATACTGTAAACACACCAAAACCAATTCCATTTTTCATTGTCGGTTAAATTTAGAAATAAAATGTTTCAGTACAACAAAACTGGCCACACACAACCTGCTCTGTCTGTTTTATCCATTTGCTAGCAGCATCTTAATACAAATTATGTGCTGTACATTTGGGTAAAGCTACAATTTTTACGAGAAGAATAACAAAAGGCAGTGATAAAGCTCAGTAGAAAAAATGGTTTCCTAAAGTATAAAATCAATAGAATTGATAAATATCTTGTGATACACTAACAGATTTAAAAAAATACTTTGCCAAATGTTTATTTCACTCAGACTGAAAATCTAAAAATTTTCCAGCTTGAGGACAAAATGCCTATATTTTATATGAAATACTGTTTTCGTTGGCATTCTATTTTTTTCTATGGTCTTGGAAGGAAATATGATTTTTTGCACCTTGAGTTACAAAAGGGCAGCGTTAACAAATACTTAATCATCATAATAATTTAATCACCGTTGAGAACCAAGTCTGTTTCTGTCTCCTCATTGCAATTAAAAAAATTAAAAAACGCTTTCAGATAATTCACATGGTCTTAACTGGTGCATTTGTGGCAGTTTCTTCCATGACGGAAAATGCAGAGCATCGCTCCAAATATGCTGTCAGTCAGAGAGAAACAAAAGCAGGCATCTCACTGGAGAGCCTGGGACCAACATGTCACTCAGGGAAGAAATGCCACAGAAAGCAGAGATGTGGGGAGAAAGGGCTACGAGACGACACAATCAGACTTTTAGCAGGGGAGGTCTGACTTCAGGCTACTGTCTGCCACCCTGCTGCAGCTCCAACACCATGAAGGAGCTCTTGTCCAAATCTGCACCCAGTCTGAACAAACACGCCGAGCCAATAATAGATAGCAGCGCTTATCAAAAAGCCCGGCTACTTCATTTGCATTCTACAAGACCCAGACGATGGCCAAACACACGCACGCCCACTCGTGAACCAGACAACCTCTTCACTGGCCTTGACCTATGAACTCTAGGGTCCTCTTTCACCTGCTACCAGACTATTTATTCATGCTAGCAAGGGTTGTCTAGCCGGAGCCTGCCTGTTCTGCATATGTGCTCCCAGGATTCCCACGCTCCGAGCTCAGACCTGCAGCACCGTCACAACGAGGCAGCCTTCATAAAGCTCATTATGGAGATGGGCTTTGTGTCTGGCTGTCTGACTTTTTGGGGTTTCACGATGACCCTCGTTTCAGTAAGAGTTTTCCTTCATTCTTTTTTTTTCTCTCTTTCTTTTTAATTGATCAGTAAGTATTCCACATGAGCACGTCTGACGGGCAAATAAAGAAAATCTGACTATGCCTCTCTTTTTTTTACTGCAATCCACAAATCTACATCCCAATTTAACTGTCTTGTGTTATGCACCCTCTTTGCCGCTACTTTCCCCTCTTTGTTTCTATCCAGGTTTTTTGTTTTGTTGCTCCTTCTTTCTTTGGCACATGAAGGGTAAACGTGTGACTCGTCTCTCCTTTCCTTCCTCTTCCTCATTCTTGACTGTGTGCCATTGGCTGAGAGCAGCTTCACCGACTCTCACTGGCTGGCGTCGCCTACAGAAAAGGTAACGCGACCAGCGCGAGGCTCCTGTGTATTGGGATGTTTGGGTCTTATCTTCTGCTGCTGCTGATGTGACGGTCATTGTCAGATGATGTGAGGCGTTTTCTGCCTTCACTGCGCAGCATATGGACGTCTCCGTCTCCCTATGCAAATGTAGACACATATTCACAAATTCACCCCCCCACCCCTTCCCTCCAGTTCTTCATTAATGGTTCCTTCTACCAGCTCTAAACCCAGACGACACCCCCCCACTCCACCAGTTCCTGAAATAATAACCTCTCTCCTTACACCCCCTGCTCCATCTTCCCCCACCCCACATGCTGTACCCTGCAACCCCATGTCTTTCACAAACCAGACACCCCGAAAAACTCCCACCCCACCATCTCCCCGTCTCCTCAGCTCCCACGACCAGCACACACAGCCTTATGATTCGCGTGACCGCCATTTTGCTGCTGCCCACTCCAGACCTAACTGTACGGCGCGGCAGCTGCCCTGATGGGCAAAAATGCAAATTGAAGCACTGCTTTGTTGCTTGGCTGCTTTTATTGAACGACTTAAAAAAACAACAACAAGAGACTGCTCGGTCAAATGTAAAGATAGCGCCAATTATGTAGATTAATTGTTATGTCTGTGTGAATTCAGATAGAAAGTTCAATATATACAAGCATATTTTTGTACAAAAGGTGCTAAAAAAAAACCCAAAACTGATGCAATAAGTTGAATTCCTTTTCAGTTTATGAGGAGAAAAAAAGCCAAATTGAAACTTTTCAGGCAAGTTCTTTAATTTGTATATTTTACAAAAAGCTTTTTTCTATGCACCATCAGTCACACCATGGTTTGGGTCCAGAAGTAACCGGACAACCATGTGCCTGAAAATGAGACCATGTGTGTCTGGTCTTTGTTGATCTTATGGATCTTTTCTTAATTAGAGTGTGTCTGAGCCTCTCTGTTTGCCTAATCTGCGCATTATATTTGTTCGTGTGTAAAACCAACACCACCCCCCTCGAAAAAAACAACAGCAAAAAAAAAAAACGATCGAGGAAGTGTGCGCGACAGAGCTATCTGATTAAACAAAGCCTCAGCTTAATCCTTTGTACAGTGTCACATTTGCATATGAGGGAATCACACGGAAACGTGAACACCATATGGCACAGTACGTCTGGACGCTTGATCTGAACACTTATCAAACACTTCACAGGGTGCAAATGCATCGCGAATGCAAAACAAACACCATCGAGGGCGAAAAACGTCTCTTCCATCCTGCCACGCTCGATGCCATGACGCCCTCGCAGGATCAATTATCAAAAAACTGCCACAATGTTTGGAGGTTATGCAAATGCAATTAGCCTCGATTTGCATTCAACAGCAGTTAACGGACGCACAGATGGCAGATGACTGCGATGCACTCGCCATTTTTGGCAGAAGGGAAGACTGGCGGCCATTTTGTCTGAAGCTGTGCCCATCTGGAGGGAAACGACCATCACCGGGACAACAACTACAGTTTGGAAGCTGTGCTGCTGTCCGCACTGAAATCCTCTCAAGGCCATGATTGTACAGTATGTTCCCACACACACGCACAAACACACACACACACTGAGCTCTACAATGTAGATAATAACACCAAGCACAGAGGCACTGATGATTCAACATATTAACATTTCCAAAGCATTTTCTAAGTAAAATTAATTAACTTGGCTACTTGACAGCATGTTTTTCAATTTAAAAATTTTTTCTCACACTTTTGTCTTCCTAAACCACTCAGTTGCATGCACCCCTTTCTCTCTCTCTCGCACACACACACACACACACACACACGCACGCACGCACGCACGCACGCACGCACGCACGCACACACACACACACACACACACACACACTCAGAGGACATTCAGAATAGTTCATAATGTGGACCATTATAAAGAAATACTTGCCATTTTACTGTCTCCACTGCAAGGTCTTTCACAGCCAGCTTTCAGTCCATGATTATGCACCGTTTCAAATTTAATTGCGTTGTTAAAAAAACAAAACAATCAAGCTTTGTTTTGTCGCATATTTTCTATGTTTGAAAGACAAGTGTCTGCAGATCATCGCAGTCAACAGCAGAGGGGAAAAAAATAAAGATTTTAGTGTCTATTTGTCAATTGTAAAAACCAGTTGGGGAATATAAGCAGCAGATGAGTTAAAGTTGCAGAGTGAGTCAAAAGCAGAAGTTCCAAGCTGTTTGCCAGAGGCAGAGGATGGTGGGATATGTCAATCTCATGATGAGGGAGGAAAGCGAGAGAAAGGAACATGCCTCTCAGCGTTCTTTTGACATGGTGGATAACATTTTGGAGAGAAATAGCCTTCAGCAGAACCACACACAGCCAGTGGAGATCAGGACCAAGGTCCAGTATGGAGCTAGAGGCTGCAGCTGAGAAAAGCCACGCAGGGAGTGTCCTTTGGAGGTCTGCCGGCCCTTTAGGCCACACACTCAAAAAAAAAAGGAAAAATAGGAAACCTCACTCAAAGCTGTGATGACTCTGTGTTTCATATTGATTTCTCCTGCATGTCGGTAGCTCCAGAGGTGATTCTAGCCTTCAGGGACCTTCTCCATCTTTCCCAGCCCACTCACTAGAGCCCCGGCTGGGCTTCGCTGGCTCTGCTAGACCTTCTGGATGGAGGTATGAGCCATGGGGAGGGGAGGAAGAAGACAAGAGCCGCTGGCAATGATGATGAGCTGCACCGGGTCTCCGAGTTCAGTCATCTACCAGCCTTTATCCAGCCTTCTAGCCACCCACCCTTGTTTCCATCTGTGAAAAAAAAGAAGGCAAAATAGAGTGTTTTTTAAAATCTCACCTTTAGCATTCAGCATCCCTCTGCTCAATGCAAATGCAAATGTAAACACTAACACTTTGATTAAAAATATGTGGGAAGAAAACACAAACTTGCTCTTTTGTAACCCGCCCTGAGGCTCGCGCTCTTAAACAACAACAAAAAAAAACAAAAAAACAAATAAAAATAAAAATGTTCATCATGCTGCACAAAAGCAGCTATTTCTCTCCACATTATAAATGCTGTAAATAAATATAAATTGTTCAGGTTTATAATTTCATGCCTAACCTCTACACTTAATAACATTAATGGTAATAATGTCATCTGCACACAGACTTCTTTGTCTTGAAGCATCTTGAAACATTCTGAAAGTATTCAGAATTTTAATATAATGCTAATACAAAAAGGTCCTTTGTGTGTTTCTTTGTTCTTTTCTCTAAGAAAAATGAATCGCAGGGGCCTCCTTTTGCAGCCGTACACCCACCAGCCCCAAATTTCTGTCCAATCGCAGCTACAAAGACACATTCATCTCATTGTAAGTTACTTAAAAACAAAACAAATAAGACAAAGAAAATTGTGGCTGAAATCAGCCAAGGCCAGATGTGGACACTGCAGGTTATGAGTATCAGTTTGTTGATATTCATGTGTTTTTTTAATCATGTAACAGCAAAGCAATCGGTGCAGCAAGTGGAGGGAGGGTGAATGCGGGTGAGACTGGTTGAGCTCGAGGAAGATTCGCACACAATGCTTCCATTGAGGGTGTTCAGACATGGGCGTTAACTTGCCATTCCTTCACACACAATAGGGCCCCCCACTAGAGCCAGCGCGAGGGACAATGTTGGTTCAGGGCAGTCCTCCACTCAGAGGGAAAGAAAAGAGTGGCATTATTAAGATGGGAGTGGAGAGGAAGGCTGGGGGAAGGAGAAAGACAAATAGAAGATGGAATGATATGTTTGGGTACCAGAGGAGAGAGGAGCACCGTGACCCCACTGTGGCTTTGGACTTGAGCTCTTGGACTTCCTCACGTTTCTAAAAAAGTGTCACTGAAACACTTTGACCATTATTTAGCACCATGCTCCAAACAAAAAAGCCTATATTCCATGTGATCATTGAGACTAAATCTATATATGTGCTGTTTAGAGATTACAAAAAAACGGCAAACGACTTCACTATGTGGCATCAGAAAACATCAAATGCACCAAAAAGAGCTAACAGACATAAATGTATTAGTAAACAATTGGTAAGTAATAAGTAATTGGTAAGAAACATGCTAAGAGAAATATTTTTTATGTCAAAAACTAAAAGCTATATTTTGGTGAATTTTATGAAGGTTTTTCTGTGCTTGTTAAGAAGAACAGCACCTGAACATGAGCAGCAGAAAAAAAGGAAAAAAAAAAAAAAAGGTCAAAGATGTTCTGTTCATGAGAGGGAATCACATTTACTTGATTGTTTCATACTCTGCTTAACACAAGAGTGCATTTCCTTACTCGTACTTTTATTATTTTACCTTAATTAAATAGTGCAACATGTAGGATTTGGTGCTGTTTGATTAAAAAAAAAAATTAAAATAAAACCTTTTCTGGAAAGAATTACTTAAATTTGTTATTTAAGGTGTGCAGTTAAAGAAAAAGGCAGAGCCACAATTACAAAATTGCTTATCAAAAATAAATCTTCCCAAACAATGTGTTGTGCCTGTTTAGAAAAGAACGCATCCTCAGCATCTTTTGTTTAGACTTTTTTTTCAAGAAATTGTCACTCTTTTTCTCGTGTTGTATTTGTCTCTAAAAAATAAAAGTGAACGTTGAACAACGCATCACAATGATAACAATTAATGAAAGTTTGCCACAATGACGTTTTACAATTCATATGATCAGCTGATTTTCAGGTTTGCATGAAACTAATTTGTCAGACTTAAGCATAATTAAAAACATATCATTACACCAATGAGCTTTAGCTGCTCTTTGAAAATAAAGATATTCTGTTTTGGAAGTTGTGAAGCTGCCAGCAATAACAAGCTGCTGGTGTTGTACGTCTATAAGCTCTTCTTTGACATTTCTTTTTTCAGGCAGGTAAATCTCCATCGGCAAAATGAAGGGCGGTTTATTTTTTTATATTTAAAATGTATACAAAAAGCTATCAGTTTAGCTGTTTGAAGCCATGAGGTTGTATAGGAGTAGCTGAAAAATGTTTATGGAGATCCCGTGTCTCTCTGGGAGCCTAATAGAATCCTGTGGCTGGAGTGAAAGCTCATTGTGCCAGTGTAAGGGATTACACTGGTAAACTGGTAAAACAGGGGAATGAGCCCAAACACTCTGTACGCACCTCCTACGGAGAGGCAACGAACCGTCGAACAATGAGGGGTGGGGGGTGGGGGGTGAGTAAGAGAAGAGAGAGTATGCTGCAAGCTGACTCATTTCATCAAGAGAGGAGAAAATCTATCGGAGGGGCTGTGAGTTTATATGCATGCATGTGCACAGGCTAAAGCGAAGGGGAAAGAAAATAACAGCTGCAGACGGAAGAGAGAAGGAAAGGGGATGTGTGAGCGGCGGTTTCTGTGTTAGAGGGTAATATGGGCAAATGATTTCTGTCCTGCTTCTCTGTCTGCATCCTGTGTGACAGTTTACAATCTCAGAGGCAGCAGGCAGGCCCAGCAGGTTGCCTCTTTGGCTCTACACAATCCCTCATTTCCCAACCTATTTTTTTTCCTCTTTCGGTACCTTTATATGTTCCCGACCATCTACAGTCGTCCTTGTACTTCCACCACAAACACACAGTTTTATTTATTTATTTGTATTTTTGAGCTCATGTATCGCCTGCTAATTCATTCATCATTTCTCCTGTCCTCATTCTGAATATACAACGTTGTGAGTTTTCTTTTTATTGGCTCAAAACTCTACAACAGGACTCTCCATTAAAGATTTCTAAAAGGGCTTCTCTTCTTCAGTGAGCTGGCTTTTTCTCTCTCTCTCCCCCCCTTGTTTTACTTTAATGCAAAAGATGAACTGTGAGTTTCTTAGAGCAGCTAATTCCCAGCAAACATCTCTTTGTTCGAAAACAAATCCGCGGAGGGTGGACGCCTGAGGAGCACAACGGCTTCCGTATACTTCCCGCTCGGTTTTTCACGGACAACATGCAAGTATTATTCTCCTCTCATTTGCTGTTGAACTGGAAACCATGCTGGGCATAATGCATCATCTGCATTCTGCAACCTGCCAGCCTGAAAGACGCTCTCCTCATCTCTGTTCCTTCAAAGGGTGCCGAGGGTGCATTCAAACAGCAGGACACACACTCTGCTAACAAACCTCATTAAGGGCCCATACACACGTCCTCAGCGCTAACACTGGCCGTCACACATCCTCTCTCAATGCCCACGCTGGTGACCACACTGACCACAACAAAGCATCTTTACAGAGCTAATTAGAAGGGTTCTCCTTCTCTGTTTGAAGCTTATCTGAATAGGAGGGAACATGATAATGAGATGGAAGAATATGGAAAGTCAGGAGTGGGAAAGAAGACAGGATGCTTGCAAATGTATTCATAGAGATTGGCAGCGTGATTTTTATTTAGTTTTGATAGTACTGAAATAAAGCAAAAGGCTGGAGCAGGATAGGGGGGAACTGAATTAGTGTGACACCGCTCTGTGAGTCTCTGATGCAGTGACGGCGGTGTTTGGGGAGGGAAGTGAACGCTGCACCATTTTGTTTGGTGTGCCATGCCATTTCTAGAGAGGGATTGAAAAGAGGACGGGGTGGGGACTCCTTCATCCTTTTATCGAAGGCAGCAAAACAGCAGCCGCTGTTCTACCTGTTATTTCAGAGATTTATGCTGTTCAGTACATGAATAAATGTGGAAAACAGAGACACAGTGAAACGCAACAGATTTTCTGTTGATGCTAAATCAGCAGGAAAAAGAAAAATTATCTGACACACTTCTATTCTTTCAGTTTTCCACAATTTCCATTTATTCATAAAAGCAAAGGAAGTCAAATGTTGTAATTATATCTTAAATGTTGATGGCAAATAGATCAAATTTATTTTGCATTTTTAAGTATGTGTGAACTTGTACATTGGGACATCAAACTATCTACACATTCAGGGACAAAAGAGCAATTCTTCTATGTGAAATAGTTCAGTTTAGTTGAGGTGCAGCGTTAAGCTTTTACATTTATATTAAACATCCCCAGAAAATTAATATAAAATGTATTCTAAAGTCATAGGATTACAATTGTGTGCTTATATTGTATATATGTGAAGTCAAGGACAAATGGAAAACTCTCAGATTAAAACACAAATTGGACCAACTGAATAAACAATTACTGATTAAATCTTCATGGTCAAATGGTTTGGATGTAAGCTTTAAAAGAAATAATATGCTGACAAATAAGAAATTCACTCATAAATAATGACATTTTCAAACGTAACACAAGAAAGGAGTAATGTTAATTCTAAAGAAGAGAAAACAATGACTATCCAGACTCTTTTCAGTCTTCAGCAGAATTTTAAGTTCAAGTTGAAGTTATGACCTCACGGTTTCATGAAGCCCACATGACCCCTGATGGGTGTGCAAAGCATTCTGGGAGCATAGCAGCCCCTCCTCATGTCACAGAGCTTCTTAGACAGCTTGTTAATTTGCAAAACTTTGACACACAATCTCTGCCTGCGTGTGTGTATATATTAGCGACGGGACTTGACCCTAGCGAGCTGCGGCAGTTTTTCGCATCTTGCTGGGCGTGGGAAAAAGACGGGACCCCTTTTCACAGCTGCCTGGATGAGGACTGGGCTGCTTGGGCCCCCTTGTACCCCCACCTCTCCACGCACCCCCTTTTTCTCTCTTGTCCCAGCCTCCCCCCACACCCACCTCTTTCTCCCTTATACCCCATTCAGACTCCAGCATACTTGCTTTCAAAAGCAGGGACCCCCTTCCCAGCCCTTCATAAATACATCTCATTATTCAAGCCTTGGTTTGCATAGAGATTCCAAAGAGATCTCCACTCGGCTCATGAGGCCTGAAGCCCCTCAGCCTTTTGGACTGCACAAGTGCAAATTTCGACTTACTAATCTCCCTGTGTTAATATTTGTTTAAAAAGAAAGATCTGTGCACACTTTTCAAAAACTGTTTCATCAATGCTGCAACTGTACTAAAAATTTAAATCGGATGCATGTGTTGCTTAAAATAAAAAAAAAGAAGAAAAGGAAAAGGAGAGAGCGAGAGAGAGAGACTGGAAATCTGAAAAACCAATGAAAGGAGAATTTAGCATGACTATTAGCAAGCGTTTTGCTAGGCTGTATCCCATCTGCCACATGCTATTGTACAGTACCTCTCTCTCTCTCTCACACACACACACACACACACACACACACACACACACACACACACACACACACACACACAC
>JAVKLF010000064.1:10870518-10884223 GCA_034783495.1 Millerichthys robustus | reverse complement strand
ACACACACACACACACACACACACACACACACACACACACACACACACACACACACACACACACACACACAACCCTCAATTTCCATTTTTATTATTCAATGACTTCCATTCATTTATGTATCATAACCCTGACCCTTCCCCTAAACCTAACCTCTAACACCCCCAACGGACTTCCACCATACAAAAAGGCAACAAAAACCTGGAACACGCTGAATGTCAAAATATTATCATCCACCTTCTTTTAGAGACCTGAAACTTGAACAAGGTTTAGTAAAACGTTTGAGGCAGTTCGGTCCGAATGAGCTTCTTAGACGCCCTGACTTCTCATCCATTCAAAACTGTACTTTCTGAAACACCAACACTATAAAATGCTTTAATTTTCCTGAACACGAACACATGTAACGCAGCCAGAGATGATAAAGACTTGCAAATTTTGAGATTACCATGATTTGTGGCCACATTATGATTCCAAAACTCCAGTCTTTAGTTGCACAGGCCAGAATGCATAATTCAAAACCATCTGAGAAACTGGAGACCTGATGAATAACAAACAGGAGTCTGCTTCGCTTCTTCTCACTTTATCTCTGATAGAAATCAGTGTAGGAGCTGAACCTGCGCCCAGACACTCGTACATAAGCAATAAACATTTTTTCCCTCTTCTTTCTTTGTATTTAAATGAATTTAGCAGGTTGGTTCTGGTTGACCCTGCTGCAGCAGTGAAATGTTGGCGGATTTGGAGATGCGTCTGTGGCAGCTGGGGTTTGGGGCACACATAAATCTGCTCAGCAACAGCCAAACGTCTCCTCACAGTTACACAAACAGCATGCTCTTTAGTTTCCCTGATTAAAATAAAAGGGGGCCTGGAGGGTGACGAGTGGAAGTTCTGTCTTTTGTGGGGTGGGAGAGTAGAAAAAGAGGAGGAAGTTGCACGAGCGTCGCCAAATGATTGCAGCTGTAATTCCCAGTTTTACACACAGACACCAGATCAGGGTTGGAGGTTTATGCAGGAATCGGATTATGGTCTCAAGAAATCCACCCCCCTTCCTTCTTCCTCTCTTTCTTTCACCCCCACTCTCCCCTCCCATCACCTCCTTGAATAGGGGGGCTGCGTCTGCCTCTTTGTTCAGACCGATGCTGCCTCTCTCTCCTTGCTGGACGGACGGAGCACCGTTCTGTCTTTCTCACTGAGTGTGTGTGTGTGTCTGTGTGTGTGTGTGTGTGTGTGTGTCTGTGTGTGTGTGTGTGTGTGAGAGAGAGAGAGAGAGAGAGAGAGAGGAGGGGGGTCTCTCTTTGTGTTTGTGCGTGCGCACCCTTCCTGATCTGACAGATATCAGTGTGTGGAGGGATGACATAAGCCGCTGCTCAGAAGATGCTAAGGAAACAGTGAAGAGCCCAAAAAATATATCTAGAAAGCCGTGGAGCTCTGCTGCTGGTGCGCACACACTTGAGCCGGGTTTTCTGCCTCTGCAAAGTGCTGTTTCACTCCGCGTTTGGTCGTCTCTGCACCCTCAGGGAGCTTTCAGCATCTCTCTGACATTCCTGAGGACTGCGTCTGCATCTTGCCTCTGACACGGTAAGAGAGAGAGAGAGAGAGAGAGAGAGATAGAGAAAAAAAACAATATTCTCCACTCGCATGCTTCCTGAAATCAGTCATTTGGTCAGTGTGTCATTTCTCAAGCCCTCGGCTGCTTAGAAGCGCGTGACACTGCTCATCTGCTGGAACCTTATTTTAGGTATTTTAATGTCTTCACTACTAAAAGGGGGGAGAAAAAAATAAAGAAACGCACTGAACTCCAACATAAACTACTGCTTTTTGGATCAT
This sequence comes from Millerichthys robustus, assembly GCA_034783495.1. NCBI lineage: Eukaryota > Metazoa > Chordata > Actinopteri > Cyprinodontiformes > Rivulidae > Millerichthys > Millerichthys robustus. Next base: position 10,882,401 of record JAVKLF010000064.1, on the reverse strand, counting down.
TTCCCCTCCTCACATTCTGCAGCCACAAGATTTCTAATTTGCATCAAATAAAAGGCTGAATGAAAACCTCTTTTGTTTGGGATGCCTTTAATTATTTGCAAATCAAATATTCTAACATTGGTTTATATTTACAACACATGAAGGCTCATGCATGTATAATGCAACTGGTCAACCTTGTTAGTGTGTTCTTTCTCAGTCTCATCCCAGGAGAGCATGATGTCTCCTGGCTTAATTTCCTTTTGAAGAAACGGAACCATTTTTTTGCTGTGCAAAAAGCAGATTTGAACTCTTGAACAGGTGTTTGTCAAATCTGTTAAGTAAATCAGAGCTAATTGGTGAACATATTGAAAAGTCACATTAGCTCTATTGATCCTCCTTCAGAGCTGTCACTTCAAAGCTGGATCAGCTCTCTGCAACTTTGCATTTGGTTTTGAAAATGAGATCAAAAAGAAATGACTGAAAAAGTGAACCAACAATGACTAAACAGGCTGCCTTTATGACGCTGAGCAGGAGGCGAGCTCTTCGCGGGTCTTTTGTTGGTGCTCTGTAAACAAACGCTGTCATGTATTTATCACGGTGAAAGAGGAGAAACAGTTTGGGTCACCTTGACAAATGAGCTGTATTGTCTGCGAATATGAGGGCCCCTGTAGCCCAATCAAGTCCATTCTGTTTCCATTTGCCACTTCAGACTGGAGGAGTCCAAGTCTTTTCTTCTGTCCCCCTTGTTAGAACGCCCACCATCAGCTGTGTGTCAGTGGCATCAAACGAGACCAGGTTAAGCATAAGTAGAGGAGCTAGAGCTCAGGAAACATGTGTGTGTGTGTGTGTGTGTGTGAGAGGTGAGACGGGGACAGGAGGAATATGAAGGAATGAGGCAGGGAAGCCAAGCTGAAAGTTTCCAGCAGAATGCATCTTTCATTCTGCCCAGGTTTCTGCGTGAGTGTGGGCCACCACCAGTCCTGGCACGCACACAGTGGTTGCATGACGTGTGTGTGTGTGTGTGTGTGTGTGTGCGTGTGTGTGCGTGTGTGTGCGTGTGTGCGTGCGTGCGTGTGTGCTGATGTGGGATTAGATGGGTGCACTCACACGGGCAAAAAGGGATCAAGCGTGCCGAGCTGTTAGGAAGAGAAGGGGGTCTGCCTAAAATAGAGTACAAGCTGCCTTTCTGTAGGTTGCTGCTCACTCCGCTTGGTTCATCACATCTGGTTCTGGTTCTGGACTGCCTGGAGTCAGTTTGCATCAGTGGAAGATAAGAGCAGCGTGTTGAATCTCTTTAAGGTGGAGGAAATGTTCTTTAGAGGATGATTATTCATTCAACAGACGAAACATGAAATACTATTTTAGGTATTTGTTTAGCAAAAACAAAGATACTGGCTTTACTTTATCCTAAACTTTTGATTCTTGTCCGTGCCTTGAACTTCACAAAAAGATTATTTTGTGAAGAAAATGCAATGCAGTGAGGCTTTTCACAATTTGATCAAATTTATAAAAAGATAAACACATTGTTGTACTACTGATGACAGTTTGACCTGGAACAAGATGTAAATTAGCAGATTAAGAAATGAGCAAAACAATGTATGTTGTCCCATTCTTGTCTGCTGTAGGAGTCAATTATTCAACAGTTTTGGGTCTTATTGCTGATTTCTTTTTTTTTTCTGAATCGAAGCATATATTGTTATCAATATATTGTATATTCTGTTTGTCATTGATGGTGCCTTTTCAGATGTGTAAGCTGCCCATACACAGACACTAATGTGCCCCTATACCAACAGAGAGGCAGGCTTTTGAACTGTGCAATGATAACACTATAGACAACTGTTGCTTCTAAAACGAATCTCAAATTTTGAAGATCACAGACATCTATTATTGACTTGTACTTTGTGCACAAAGATTTCTCTGAGATCTTGAAATCGTCCAATTAGGAAGTAAGAAGATTCAAACACCTTCTGGGGAACATTATTCTGTAATTGTTCCACTTGTTTTAGATGAAGTTTTTACAAGTTGGTGAACTGTTTTCTGTCTCCACTTCTAAGATATTCAGTCCCTCTAAAATTCTATTCTTCTTCTTTTCCAGCTCTCTCACTGAACTGTTGCCAGTTGAACTAATTAGTTGCATAATTCTACTCTGTTTTTTGTTCACACCACTTAATTTTACAGCCTTTTGTTGCTCCAGACCAAACTTCTTAAAGATGTGTAGCTGACATCAAATTAGTTTTTTTTTTCTTTTCAATAATTGTCCCAATGGTTTTGAATTGAGGCTTTACATCTAATTGAATGATGTGTGGTCATCTTTCAATACTCACTTAAAAACATAATCCTTTGTTAATTTTTTAAATAAGATACTGTAATCATTCTGCTTACAAACATGCAACTATTTCCAATTGGCTTGTATGAAATGAGAACATTTCCAGCAAAGGTAATTCTGAGGTAGGGTTTGATATTCTCCCTGGTAAGAAAACGCCTGCTTTAATATGTCACTTATGTGATTACGGGTTCTATTTCTCCCCTAATACAGTGTTAATAGCTACTAGAATGGGGCTATATAAATGCAAATGAGTAGCAGCGCTCACTTATAGCAGCCGAGTTAGGATCAAAATAAGCTTCACCTTTGAGAGAGCTGCACACTCATTTCTTTGTGTGCAAGCCACCTTTTAAAATGAAATAATTTCATTTGGTTCACTCATGAATGGAACAAACAGTGTTGTACAGCGCAGAGATCTATTTATTTTTTCCTGCAGAACTAGCTGCGAACTGGAAGCCAAAGTGTGAATTTTATGATCTCTCTCTGAACTTTGCGGTTCATTTACAGCCTAAAGGGGAAAAACATTTTGGACTAACAATGCATCCACAGCTACTGGAATCAAAATTATTTCTGCTTTCAGCACTGGACAGCTCCCCAGATCTCATCCTCTGCTAATCCACCTGCCACTGTTCGCCAAACAGAGAAAGAAGTGAATAGTTGTTGTTTTCAGCTGCTTGACGGGCACCTAATCTCAAAAGCTCAGCCTCCTTCTCACTTTGGAGTATTGAAAACCCTGTCGTCAAAACCCAGAGGGGATTGGACGCACCGGTCCATCACTCAACTTCCGCCTAAAGCCAGGGAGGGACTAAAGCGGCCCACCAGGCCAATCATTAGAAGCATAGATGAGAACACGTCTGAACAGCTCACCCACATAAAGAACAGAGTCTTCTTCTTTGTCTTTGGCCCCGGGGCTCTCCTCGAAGGTCTGGTGGAAGACAAATGTTTGGCTTCACAGTTGGGTGAGAAAAGAGCTCCTTCAGGCTGCTCCAGTTCAGCCTCTGCAAGGCAGGGATTACAAAAAACCCCAGCTTTCTGCACGTTCAGCAGTCATTACCCTTCTGTTTTTTTCTATAACGTTAACCAGTTTTAGACATCTCAATTTTATTAATTCTTTGCTGCTGATTTGAGGATGAGCAGATGTGAAACGTTAAAGATGAGAAAATCTTGGATGAAGTCCAGCCAGCACATTTTTCCATTTTGTTTTACTGCTGCACTCTTTTCTTTGCAGCTTTTAAATTTTTTTTTGTTCTACAAAAAAGAAAATTTATTTAAGCCCTTGTTTGGCCGCTTCGTGTTTGGACTGAACACCTGGAACCATATGTTTAATGTAATTGCTGTGCCTCGTGCACCTGATCCTTTATTGGCTTTGTTTCCAAGAATGGTGACCTTTGACCTCTGCTGAATCAGCTACTGCAGCTGACACCATGCTGAAAGATGCTAGAATCTGACCTTTGACCCTTAAAACATTACAGCAAAGGCGTTTAAACCTCATACTTCCAGCCATTTATTCAGGATTTATCATGTTTCTTCTCCAGAAATGAGAAATGACAACAAACGTCAGTGGTATGTACTTAAGTTGAAAAGATCTCATCTTTGAAATGATGCAACCATCAAGGACGTTCAAGGATGCTACTGACTGGCAACGCATTTCTGTTGGGATTTTAAATGCTGCAGGGTTACCTAGGCAACAAAAGTCATGACATACACTTGTGACCAATCAAATTTTCAGATGCAGATTGGTATATTTTATTAGAACATAACACATTGGGAAACCCAAGACTCTATTTTAATTTTTTGTCAGACACAGAATCCACTTTAACCAATTCAATGAAGGAGGAGAATTGATTTTCACTAAACAATCAAAAGAGACCAATAAATCCACTTGATAACATTTTCAGTCCCTCCCATGGTGCAGAGCGGCTAATTGCTAGTCCTCTCACTGCATTCATTCTGTGAAGAAAACGGCTGTTTTGTGCTTCGATGCCAGATGAATCAGTTACTTATGTTGATCGGAGGGATTTAAATGTCACAAACAAGCAGCCCTCTTGGCTCTAAGGGCAAAATCCAACTTATTATTTATCTTTTAGAGACCTTCAATCAGAGAGAAGAAAACAATAGTATTGCCTGACACCAAAAGCTGGGCAATATTGTAATTGCTTGTGTTTGTCTGTTAGTAAAATATCTCCTAAGCCACTAGACATATTTTGATAAAATTCTTTGCAGGTAGTCATTTGAGGTTCATCTACAACTGATTAGGTTTGTGAGTTAACCCATTATAATTTGGCTGCCACAACTAATTTATCCTAACAAACACAAAATTGGCTATAATTTAATAAATATTAGAGATGCTCACGTAAATTTTAGTGCGTTAGTAGATGACTGTCTTCTCGAATACATAAAAAAGACAGAAAACACTGCGTAATTCTCTTCAACATTTTAGCATTAATTGTTACAGTCAACACGGTCAGTCAGTTAGCCAAATATTTCATAAACCACTGAGCGAACTATGAGGAAATTCTCAGAAAATGATTATTAAATGTACTTTTACAACTGATTCACTTTTGGAGTTACTTTAATTTAGGATGGCTTCCACAGCTGAGTAATTCATTAAACACAAATAGGGCTTTAAGTCAGTCTGTTTTACAGAAATGAAGTTTAAAAATGATGTTGTAGTTGAGAGTGATTCCAAGCATATACTCTGAGTGCAAGCACATCCAAGTAAAAAAAAAAAACATCAAAAAATTAGATTTAATTAGGTTTGTTTTTAGCTACAGAAACGTGGATTGATTAATTCTACCGAGGATGTCTGCTGTCAGATTCCTCTGAAAGTTTTGTGACAGCGCTCTGTTCTCACACATTCACAGGCACATAAGTAATGCTTCGCCTTCATGCCTTAATTAAAAGCATAAAAATTGATTTCTTTTTTTTAAGTATTATTATTTTCAGTTGGCATACATTTGCCAAGTCTTGAATGTTTAAAACAACACAGACTCGCTCAACAAAAGCAACATACAGTATATGGCGGTGCCAGAAAGAGGCAAAAAATCAAGAGTTTGGAGAGAAATAATCTGTTGCAGGTCTGCTGAGTGCAGCGCTGCAGCAGCTTAATAACACCACAAAAAGAGAAGGAACCAGATGGCTCTTATGAAAACTGTCAGTCTTTCTCAAGTATTTATTACGAACATCGTTTCCTCTGCTGTGAGATTTCTACGAGTTTGGTCAATAAAAGAACACAAAAGTGGTTTTATGTTCAAAATAGAGAATATTTTCCAGTCAAACATGTTTAACTGTCGTTTTAAAGTCTCCCCCCCATCGTCTTCGTCCTTGTGTCCAGTAAGATCAGTGGTGTCCCTGTGAGAGCACAGAGTCCGAACCTGTCCATCTAAGACCTGGTCCAGAACTGCATGAGGCGTTAGTTGTTTTGGGTAGGGTTAGTCACCGAGCTGGCACTCTGAACACGGACGACAAAGAAATCAAATCAACTTTAATTGCAAAGCACATTCAAAAGAACAAAAGGCATAAAGAGCCGATAACTTAAGCCCAATTTAAATCTTTAATTTCTTTGTTTCTTGTGGTTTTCTTTAATTACATTTATTCACCAACTGATACATAAAGATTTTTCTCTGCGCCCTCGTGCAGCAAAGAATTCTAATTTTTGCCACAAATTTAACACCGGCAGCTCTTTTCTTTTTTTCTAAAAATGTTATTTCTTACAAAACTGCAAATTAAGAAGACGTGGAGAGCTCGTGCTGCAGCCTTTCTGTAGGGCTTTCATCGTGGCAGCGTTATTATTTTAAAAACGTTGATAAGATGACCTTCCTTTGAGTCATCCTCCTTCATCTTCCTCCCCACACCACTTTGTCTGTCACTTAACTGGAGCTGTTATTCTGCTTTTCACGCCACTGCTCCCCTCAGGTAATAGATTTCTGAGATATGATTAAAGAAGACGCAAATGAGAGGAAGTACCAGAAAGAAAAGGAATAAAAAAAACCTCTAGGACTTCTTCTGTTTCTGTCTTTTGCCTGTTTTTAACAAGTTCTCTGTCATTTCTTTTTTTCTTGTCTTGACATTTCCAACTGTGCTCCTCCGTCAGCAACAAGTCATATTATCTGCAAGAAACAAAAAAAGACTTTGTAATTTATTAAAGAAGTTTGCTTTATAAACATGAAAAGTAGCGACGCATCTCAGTGGTGTGATGTAAATATTTGTACACTAAACATCAAAATGCAATTGTGATCCAAAAAGTGATTTTTAAGATTTTATTCAAAATTTTGAGCTGCAAAAGAGGCAAAATACTTGTTTTAAACTTAATTTTAACAACAAACAGCTCTTCGAACACTAATATTTAAAAAAAACATTGTTTTTTCAATTTATTAATGTTTAAATGAAAACTCAGTAAATAAAACCAAGTCAGTTTCACGCCAATCACGTATTTCTGTTTACTGTGTAGGAACAAACAAGGACATTAATTTAACATAGTTGACAAATAAATACTGTGTCTTTCTATTTAAAACACACAAATTGATGGATTCATCAGTTTGTATAATAAACTTTTGTAAGATGATACAAAAAAACGTTTTTAACTCTAAATGGAGGCATGTACATTGAATCAAAATAATAAACCTAACAGACACGTTTGTTCTCTACACTCAGTCCAACAAGGAAAAGCAGCATCTCGGATCATTTATCATGTGAGCTCAAAAAAACAAACAAAAACTGTCCAGATAAAACATAAGCATACATGTTTATGTTCTTACCTTCTTTTTTTTCTAAACCTGAAAGAACGTGGACGGGCCTCACTATTTAGATGATCTTATTATGAACTGTCACTGAAATAGAGAGTAATATTTGAGCACATGGGGCTTTTTTTTACACGTTTGCTTTGAGCTACGATGTGTGTTGAAGAAGTATGTTGTGTGTATCTTCTCGAACCTTTCAGCTGCAGATTTACTGTTACGGCAGACAATGTGTGTTTAATTTCATCATGATGCAAACCACTCCTTTGGATTTAGGTATAATCACAGTAATGAAATTATTTTGTGCTCATCGGTAGTTGACAGGAGAACGTCTGTTCCTTCATTTCTCCCCTCCACCTGCACTTATGAAGAAGATGAGGGCCGAGGGGCCCATTGTTCCTGCATCACGATGACCATGAGGCCAGTTGGTTTGAACAAAGTGACAGCTTAGTGCCCAGGCGTAATGTAGGTCTGCCAGTCTCGCCCGTTAGCTCCTTTTAAGTCTCTCTCTTTCTGTCCGCTCGCTCTCACAATGAGCCCAGAATGCGTCCCATTCAGGCAACATCAGGAAAATGTGTCAGATGGACGTCCACATTGATGCCCACTGAAGCATTTTAGAGACTTCTGGTTCTTTTCTCTTTGAGACACAACTGAGAGGGGCTCGAGTGGGGGCCGTTTAGAGGGGAGGCGTTCACAACATCTGATGTCTCGTTCGGAACAAAAGACGGTGGCTGGTTAGTATGCTGCTGGTGTGGCTCCACGACCAGCGCGCTGCGTGCCGTAAATCCCCTCTGGTGAAACTTTGAGTGCTGCTGTCAATAAGCATACAGTGTTGTGCGGGCAATACAGATGAAAATTAATTAGTTCATATGCTTTTTAGTTAAAGAAAGAAACAACCACAATGGTCACATAACTAACTTGACAAAAGTAACAATAAGAAAAACATTATCTTAATTCAAACAAACTTTAATGTTACCACGGAGCTCAGAACAACTTTCTAAGAGATTAGAGGTGAAATCAAGGGATAAGGCACGTCAATATCAGACTAAAAGTGAACTTAATGGAAGATGATCAAAGAGGAAAACGGATCATAATAGAGAAAGACTGGAATTTGCCAACATGCGTATTGATAAACTACAAATTGAGAAGGAGAAGGTCTGATGGAAGGTTTTGCCAACATGTCTCATCAGTTCACATCACAGACTGCCTGAAAGTTTGGTGTAAGATTATGGATCCTCCAACAGGCTAATGAACAAAATTATTGTGAAACGGTCTTCTGAGGCCTAATCTAAATCCAACTGAACTTCTGTGGAAGGAGCTGAAACATGCAGTCTGGAGCAGGAACCCTTTAAACCTGACAGTGCTGGAACAGTTGGCTCACAAAGGTCAAAATACCTGTGAACAGGTGCAGAAATCTTTTAGAGATACAGAAATCATTTTTCTTTTTACTACTTCTGTCAGTTATCGTTGTGTTTTTATTCTTTAAGGAAAGGGCACAAATGGATTTAGTCACCTTTGCATATTATCCATGGAGATGTCTGTAAGCTAAATGTTGTATGCCGAGGGAATGGAAAGTCGCCAGGATTACAGATTCAGAACTTTAATGCCTCTTCTGCTGGCAAGTCGAGCGAAACTGCTTGGTGTTATGAACCTCTTTAGAAATCACTTGTCAGCCATCCAGTCAGCCCAACCAATGGTGCAGGTTCTCTGCATGCAAAGAGTCGAAAGGTTCGACCCCAATCTGTCACAGCCCATCACAGGGTCCTGACCCACGTTTAGGAAATGGAATCCCCCAAAGTCTGTGGCCTTAAACACACCAGAATCTCCATCTCTACGAGCCTGCCCACTTTTAACACCTTCAAAACAAACGTTTTTTTAATGACTGTATGGTTTGGCAGGGGATTGCTTTCCTTTGACTCACACACTCTGCTCAGCTCCACGGGTTTACTGAGCGTTCACATGGTTAGGAAAGAGAGCCACCATTATTCTTCTCATTTAAAAAGCGTTGAGTTGCTGTTGCATAATCTTCTTTCCTTCCAAGAGGGATGCTGTTGGCATTTGCTGCAGTTACCTTGGTGAAAGGCCCTTCTCGAATGAATTATTTAGTTTATGTAACTGCAATCAAGACAATTTTTTTTGCTTTAACTAATTTAAATTGTCCCTTGGCTCTTCTTGTACAATTAAGAAGTTAAAAGTATCTCAGAGTGAAATAATAATTTGGGTTTGCTAGTGTTACCTGTTTGAAATCAGTGCAATAGAACAGCCTTGTTTTCTTCAAATCTCTGCACACTTTTCTTCAGCTTCGTTTGAAACACGCTCAGTCTCAGGCATCTCTCCACTGAGCTGAAATGCTTCAGGCATCAAGCCAAATCCTCTGGCAAAGTCAGCAGCTCATTTTTAATGTTTGGTAGCAGGTTTTTTCATTCCTTTCTATATTGTGCAGCAGGAAAGCAGAAGTGCTACTTTTCACAGTAAAAGTGGAAATTAGTCAGTCCTTTTGGTAACTTGGAGGGAGAACGTTGCAGACGGATGTAGTCCAGTTTTCTTTTTTGCAGAGTAACATTTAGTGGTTTCTTTAGTAATACAGTATATCTTGAACACCCAAATCTTTCTTAGGTGGGAGGGCGAAACATAAGTGAACACATTAAGGCGAATATGTCAAATGGAAAGCTTGTTGGCCAAATCCTCGTTAACAATCTCTCTGGCCTTTTGTTTGTACTAAACTTTACACAAAACATAATATGAAAAGATTCTTTATAATAGGACTATTTTGTGACATGACATTTTTTCTTTAAATATTGACAGAAAGTGGCCCTTGGCTTGGACCAAGTTTTGAGTTTTGACCCCCTTGTGTAACTGAGTTTGACACCCCTGCATAGAGACAAAGAAAAGCATTTTGAGTTAAAAGCCTTGAACTGCTTATAGGAATACAAGTCGCACACCACAACTCATGCCAGGGGGTTTCAAATAAAATGGAAAGAGTTACAGCTGTTTTGGTCAAACCTTGAAAAGTAAAAACTCATTCTGTACTGTATGTCACACCCAGAACACATGTTGCAAATGACTCTCAGTATATCATACTTTAGATTAAGATCTTTAAAACTGGCTGAGTTATAACCATTTTTTTAGTTTTGTAAAATAAATCTTGAATTGGGTTGACTCCAAAACGTAGCTGCAGAGGTTATTTCCGGGTAGTTTACTTAAAAAGAAAAAAAAAAAAACAGCAACCTTTCCATCTTTTGAAGCAAATCAAACATCACTCACAAATCAAACACCACTCTCACCAACACCCCCCCACCACCACCACCACCACCACACACACACACACACACACTCAGACATAATGGTGTTTTAGTTCACTGCCTGTGAGTACGGACTTCATAGACGTCTGTTTATGATGCAGTATCTTTTATCCAATCAAGGGAAATGGCTCTGCACTTACTGAAGAGTGTTCAGAGGTTTGCTTGGTTTTTTTAGGTATTACACTAAGCATTTTATTGACTTTTCCTCTCAGAGCTTGAAGCAATGAGTGGGCTGTAGGAACAGTTGAGAAAAAAGCTTAAAATGTGAAGAAAAGGTATTTCATGATGAGCTTCTTTAAAAATACAGTTCTCTTGTTGAATCCATGAGTTTATTATAAACAAATATTTTATTCCGTGAGTAGATGGTCTCTTCTTGCCTCTCTGTTGCTCCTCAACCGTGTCTCATCACTCCTCTCTCTGTTTCTTTTCTCGTCTCCCAGCAGGTGGAGGATGGTGCTAACCCGGAGTGCAGCTGGGAGGCAGGTCCTTCCTGTTCTCATGCTGCTGCTGCTGCTGCTGCTCTCTTCGGGGTCAGGTGAGTCTTCTGACTGCAGAACATCAGCAGCAGGTTCAGATGATGTTTACATGTTTGTGCTAAACGGAGGTGAGGAGGAGGACCGTCAGGAGGAAATGGGTGCAATGGAGGCAAAACAACTAGATCAGAGCGCAAATAATCACCTCACGCATCCATTTTTCTTCACACACTACATAAACAAATCTGTAGTAATATATTATTGCTGTGATGTTTGCAGACAAGCACAGGCGTCTGAGCTGGACCCCCTCCAAAGCCATTTATTCAAGTTCAGTCAAACATCTGTTCTGTTTCGGGTGTGTTGAAACTCATGATTATGAAAGAAAAACTCTCAGAGCTGGAGCTTTCAGCCTTTGTTTTTCTCAGGTTGTAGTTTGTGCAGCCTCCCCACTGCCTGAGGTGGCAACAAAATCCTGTCTTTAATTACTTTTACTACCATCTGCATGCAGGATGGTGGTCAGCAGAGATTTCCATTCAACCTGCGTCTCTTTGGTGTGAAATTTAATCATTACCAGAATAAACCTTTTGTCTGTCTTTTTTAATTGGAGGACAAAAGGTGAAGATAGAAACAATAATTTGTTATTCGAGTTTGAATTTAACTCATCCAGCCTGAACATAACTGAGTGTCAAACTGGGACGAATGGAGAAGAAGGTTTGTAAAACATCACATGTTGATGGACAGAAGCAGATGAGTTCAAAATAGTTTTGTTTTTTTTCACCACACTGTCTGCCTTGTTTTCATTCGTTTAATCTGTGTTACTGCTTTAATGCCACAGCTTGTCGTCTAGAATGCCTCAGTTTCTGCTGGTAAATATCTTGGATTAAATCTTCTCTGGCTGTCTTTCTTCCTCCTCTGTTTTTTAGTGATTTCTGTGATTACGTGTGATTTGAAGGGGAGGCGACAGGAGCATCTGCAGCTCACAGAGACGCTCCTGGGGGTGGTGTGTGTGTGTGTGTGTGTGTGTGTGTGTGTGTGTGTGTGTGTGTGTGTGTGTGTGTGTGTGTGTGTGT
>JAVKLF010000064.1:10842501-10854037 GCA_034783495.1 Millerichthys robustus | reverse complement strand
GCTTTTGTATTTGTGTTGCGGCTTTTGTATTTGTGTTGCGGCTTTTGTTTTTGTGTTGTAGCTTTTGTATTTGTGTTGTAGCTTTTTGGGTTGACACCTCTGGGCCACCGTAGTATCACGTGGTATAGCGAAACTCGCATGCAATTGGTCTGTGGGTTTCCTCGACTGTTTGATGTACCGTAAGGACTTTAAAAGCTGCGCCGGTAAACGAGAACGCGCTCAAATATTTTAGGTGCTCATATATGTTTTGGTAATGCGTTCGGGTCCGCATGAGACATCATTTGGGTCCGGATCCGGACCGAGGTCCGCCTATTAGTGACCTCTGATATAAACAGATAAATCACATTTTGCTGAAAGATTAAAGACTTAAAACACTTTAAAGAATTCAGCAAAGACTCAAGTTAAAAACTAGGCTTCAAAGAGATTCAAAGATAATCTCTCTCACACTTTACTGACTGATCATAAAATGAATCTTCAGTCCTTCTCCTGGCAGAACTAAAATATGGACGTCTGGAACGATACTAAAGGTCACTGGAGTTTGATCTGTCACACACGTTTAGCTCATCACAGCGTCTGACCTTTGTCGCCACTCAGCGTTTCTGGTTCAAACTAAGACACCGTTGAGATGTGAAGAAATACAAATTCATTTTGATCTTGTGGCTTTTTCATTTCAAAACATTGTGGGTTATAAGAGATTTCTGCAGATGGGAGTTTTAACATTAACACTCCTCCTGCAGTAACACCTGTTATAATAGGTTTACTGAACTTGATAGAGAAATGTCTGAGTTGCCATTTTATTATTATTATTCTGTTTTGTTTTCATGAAGCAGAGAGCATGGTGTGGACCAGCTGCCCATGGAGTTTTTTCAGGGGCGGGTGGGGTTCTGCTGCTGGAAGGGGGCTCAGCAGGGGAGACTTCATCCAGAATGGGTGGAAGGGTGGAAACCGAGACCCTCAGGCTGTTTGCAGTCTCTCTGCTGACTCATGCAACAAATACCTAGCTGAACTGAAGTTGCAGTAAAGTAACATTGAAGCAGCTTTTCTTCTCCACAGAATAATGTTTGTAATTTAAAAAAATATACAGGGATAGAAAAAAAGGTCACAAACACAATAAATAAAAAAAACCTGTGTCGGCTCTGCAAACATGTAAAACAAATGGTTTACCACTTACAGCTTCATTTACAAAAGGACGAAGGCTAAACGAAACAAAAAAAGGGGGGAATTTTTTCCATCTGCATTCTGCTCACACCCTGTTTGGATTATTATAACGCACCATCATGGGCACTTTTTAGTATTTAAAGCAGGAATAATAGGCGTCTCATTTTGTGTCAAAATGAGAGCTACTGCACATTTCTCCCCACGATGTCTGCGTGAGCATCGCTCCAGACGAATACATTAGTTGAATTTGAAGCCTAATGAGATCTGCAACTGGTCTCGCTGCCTGTTCTCTCTGCAGACGTTGATGACTGCCAGTCCGAACCGTGCGAAAATGGAGGAACTTGCGTCGACAAGATTGATTCGTTCCTCTGCCTTTGCCTGCCGAGCTACGGGGGGGACACGTGCGAGAAAGGTGAGACGGAGAGCACTGCAGTCCAATAGATGGAGGAATATCAGGTGATTCCAAGCTGTGCAAGAGGAATTATCATGCACTGCTTGTTTCTGTGAAACCAAATTGGACTGTGTAGTGCCATAATATTTTATTATGTTTGCGCTATTTTTTTATGTTAAGAGGTGTAGTTTGCTTTGCAGGTGGAAATAATCCTAATCAGTGTGCAGCGTCTGTTAGTGCCATATGCCCAAACTCTGTATCAGGAAGCCTCATCTCTTCTTACATGTCTGAAGATGTGTCTGTGTCACAGAGCTGCAGGGGGACAGAAGCTGATTGAATCTCAAAGATATGAAAACACTTTTCTAGGCAGAGGTTTGCACGTTTTTTTTCAGTCAACACAAATAAAATGTGCAGGTACAGATTCCTGCCGTAAATCCAGATTTGTGAGGAAACAGAACTTTATCACTCCTGTACAGATATGTGGGGCTATTACCAAAAAAAAGCAAATTCTTGTTTACGTGCTTGCTTTAATTAGAAGAAGATACGTGGACGTATTTGTGTTAGTGGATAATTAAAGGAGGTTATAATTGTCAAAACTGACTAGTTTTTTTTAGGTTACTTTGTGTTTGTTTTATTAGTAACTTGGAGGCAAAAGAAAACTTTTGACCACTGAATGCAGCGTCTCTTCATAAAATAAAAAAACAAGTTTAGGGACTATCCGTGGAACACCATTTACTAAAATCCACTGCTGAATGTGAAGGTGTAGCGGTAATGTTTTTCTCAGTATCTGTGTGTTTGTGTGAGCGCGTTTGTCTGTACCATTAGCAAAATATCTCACGAATCGCTGAACTCCCAAAATTTGTCTGGCCCAATTTTGGCCCATTCAATATACTAACACTCACATGGGCGAGCACCACATAGACCAAATCCTAACTGGACCACTTGTGGAATGCCATCATATAAACAGTGTCATCATTGCCAGACCTGGCCCACATCCAGTTGACAAACCAGCCATCTTGACATCAGATCTAACCCACACTTGTCTGTTATGTGGGCTGATTCTAATAAAACATTCAAAAAGTAATCATCTGCAAATTGCTAGATTTGTAACATCTGTTGTAACAACACAATCCAACATTGGATTTGTGACATGTCCAGGGTGGAGAAAACGGACTTTCTCCTGGAAGCCTTTCCAAATTACTTACAGTATACTTTTATTGTTTTTGTTTATGTGTTTTTTTATTCTATAATAAAGTAAAATATTAATAAATAGTAGATAGATCTGAAGCTGTTTTCTAAGCCTTTAGTATCTATCCATTTTCTTTACCTGCTTCTCCTTTCCGGGTCAAGGGGTACCTATCCAGCAGCTGCAGGTCAGGTCACAAGTCCATCACAGCGACACAGAAACAAATAAGACAACCATTCAAAAGATACATTTCTATACTCAGTCTGATGTGGGGAAAAAAATCAAAAAATCGGAGTCCATGTTAGTAGTTTGTAGACGAAGAGACATGTTGAAGCAATAAACAAGCTGATATCAGGTTGTCAGTCCTTAACTCAAGAGGAAAACAACCCAATCTGGCCTCCTGAACATACTCAGTGTGAGTAATAAACACAAAAACAGAAGAATGATTGACATCAAAGTCTGTGTGATTCTCATCTGAACACACTCAAACCCACATTCACATTCTCACATTCAGACATGCTGATTCACCTCCTCGCTGGTTGCATCCACCTCCAGGTCTAAAGCTGGATCTATGTGTGTGTGTGTGTGTGTGTGTGTGTGTTGTGCACTAGCAGTAATGAGGAATAATGAATATCTAACCTTTGCAGTTATAAATGAATGCCCAGACCTTGGTGTTATTAATGAAAACCAATACTACAGAGAGAGGACCACATGTGCGCTGAATTGAAAATAAGCACACAAAATTGGAGCTCATGTATTTAGCTTTTCAGGATGACACAGTCGTAAATTTAAGGATTTTTATTTGCCAAATGAGATAAAATACTTTTGATTCCTTGTTCCTTCCACAGGCTTTTTTTTAAATCTCAGTATTATATAGTACCTCAGTCAGTTTAGGAGAATCTTATTTTTCCTCCTCTTCTTTCCTTTTCTTAGATGTTGAAGGTTGTGAGCACGGCTGGAGGAAGTTTCACGGCCACTGCTACAGGTATGACTGATAAAAACTCTGTTGTAAAGCAAATGGGGTTGTAATACGTCTTCCTGCAACAGCTCATCCTTCATCCTGTTGCAGCGTTCTTTTATAGCCTCAAGTCACCCATGATATACTCACAGTCCTGCGCCGAACCATTTAAACCTGTCTTGCTGCATAATAAATGTCATTTATAACTTCATATGAGCCTCTATGGTGCCCTCCCACAGGTATTTCAGCCACAGACACACCTGGGAGGATGCAGAGAAGGACTGCAGAGAGCACAGTGCGCACCTCAGCAGTGTTCTGTCCAACACTGAGCAGGAGTTTATTAATGGTACGTGTGGCTGCATGGGGTCTGATGATTGGGCTTTAAATATTTTTATAATTTCTTTTTTTTTTCCCAAATAAAAAATTGAGTCCTAAACATCTTACTCAAATACAGTCCACCCTGACCACAGTTGCAAATTTAAATACAAACCAAGTGTATAAAATAAATCAGTTGTAAGAACACATTATACTGATAATAAAAAAAGGTTGATTAATACTGATTATACATTCATGCAAAAATACAGTAATTGCTGAAATTTGTTAAATAAGCTAAACCTGAATGGTTAGGGTTAAAGTAGAAACTAAAATTAGCCACACAGTAACTACAACCTAAAATTAGTACAATGGGTAAAAGCTCAAATTAGCAAAACAGGAGCTTAATTTAAAAAATGCATAACAGTAGCTAAAGTTAGCAAAATGGTAGCTAAATAGTAATAACAGATAGCAGTAGCAGACAGCAAAAACCAGCAAAACACCAATTAAAATCAGCAAAACAAGAGCTAAAAGCTAAAATTAACCCAATAGCAAATAGCTGAGTTTAGTAAAACAGTAGCTAAAAACAATAACTAGCAAAAAAACAGTATGTTAAATGTTTAAATCAGTATAATAGTAGCTAAAATCTAAAATAATCACAATAATTCTAAGGTTAGCAAAAGAGTTAAATGAAATGTTAAAATTAATAAAACAATAGCTAAAAGCAAATTCTAGCAAAATTGATCAAATTGGTAGTGAAATGGTAAAAACCAGTAAAAATTGTAGCTAAAACTAAAACAGGAGCTAAAAGTTCAAATGTTCACAAACAATAGTTAAAACCTTAAGTTTGTTAAACAAAACCTTTAAAGCTAAAAATAGTTAAAATTTAATTTCCTAATTCATTTGAACAAAACCAAAGAATTTCAATAAAGTTCTATATTTAAAGAATTAATAATTTGTGCGTACCGTTGTTTGTTTCAGGTCTTGGGCACGACAACGCCTGGGTCGGCCTGAACGATCGCACCGTTGAGGAGGACTTCCAGTGGACTGATGGCAATGATCTGGTCTGTGATCAGTTTTTATTGTGTTTTTAAAAGTCCATGAACCAGTTCCTCAAATAGTAGTAGTGGAGATCATTTCTACAAAACAAAAAGTATGAGAAAGCATTTAAGTGCTGAAATCTAATGGTACTCCAATGGCTTTTTCTTGGTGACTTGCACATAAAGTACATAAATAATTTTTGCATTCTTGCAAGACTTGTTCCAACCGAAAATGTAAAACCCACATGTTTAACTAGATAAGAAACTACAGAAAAGTATATACTGCATTTTTCTGTGCTTAAGACATTTTTTCTGCAATGAAAGAGTAAACACAAACCAGTGACATTTTGCGTTTCTGACTATACAAATGTTGCAATCAGTTCAAATTATAATATCTTTCTCCTTCACAACCTTTTGAGTGTATGTGTATGTGCTTATAAAACACGCTTTCATGTCTTTTTAGAACATAAATATCTGTCAATATAGCATTTTCCTGCCAGGTTTTGTGAAAATTTGTGAAGCTGTAGACATTTCTTCTTGTTTTTAACAAATTCAAAACAATTGTAGATGATGTTTCACCTCCAATTAAACAGAAGGTTTGTCCGTCTTTTAGATTTGCTTGAGCAGGAAAGAAGGAATTTGTTTCAAATGCTTTTCTTCATGTGAGATTCAATATGAAAGTCAGAAATAAATAATATTAAAGGATAATTGCCTTAGAATAAGTTTAACAACCTTGAAATTACATTTAGCTCCATCCCGAGCTGCATGAGTTTTATCTGATTTGACAGGTAAACATCTACATTTGGACTGTTTGAGTTTGGCTGATAGATTCTGAATAATGCATGACAACAAAATCCTAAATCTCACATCATTTCATTTCAAATTAAAGTCTCATCCCATGTTTATTTACATTTTCAGGATTGGATGTTTGTCAGTGCTGTTATAAAAGCAAATAAAGCTGACTTCTAGTGTTTTCTGCTGTGCAGGTTTATGAGAACTGGAGGGAGAGCCAGCCGGATAACTTCTTCGCAGGTGGGGAGGATTGCGTGGTGACCATCGCCCACGAGGATGGCAAGTGGAACGACGTGCCCTGCAACTACAACCTGCCCTACATCTGCAAGAAAGGCACAGGTACCGTAACAGCCCTCAGACATTAAAAGTTAGACGTTCTGGTTTTCGTCATTAAAAACCACGGTTTTCTGACAAACGGTGACGTTTTCTCACAGAGCGAAAGCTTCATGATTCACGTGCAGAGACGGTGTGCTTTGCTTGTATGTGACCAGCTGGCGGCCTCTTAGTCATCAGCGCTCATCATCGCCTCTTCTTCCCTGGATGAGAACGTTCCCCACAAACTTCAGCCAGCATTTCACACAACTTACAGTTTTTCTTCCACTAAAGGTCACGGTGGCAGCAGAGGCTCTCTCGAAATTGATGACTAAAACAAACTTAAGTTCTGCTTCAGTCCGAGTATTGATTTTTGAGAGCAATATCAATCTCAATCTCTCGTTTTATTGGCGTCTTTGGCCTCACTTCCATTCGCTCAGGCTGCAGAATTGAAGTTGCCGTTATTGCCATGTTTACAAATATGATCTAAAATTCCTCAGGGCATTATCTCCAAGTTATCTTAAAACACACACACACACACCTTACTTTTGAAATTTATCCAACCTCATTGTGAGGGCAGTGATTGCAGTGTTCATGTGGTGTTGGAAGAGGCAGATGGACGGAGACAAGGAAATCAGGCACTTTGAGTGTTTTTCAGGCTGTTGTCTCTTGGCTGCAGTCCATGAAGAGACTTATCATCTTCCTCAGTGATCAGATACGTACAACTGTGAGGTTGCCACCTGGAGTCGGCACTCACTTTTACTGTGCCTCATCACTTGTTGGAAGTGTCTTTTTTATTGTCCTCTAACTCAGAGGTCTGGAGGAACTTTTACAACTGGGGAAAAAAAAACATTTGTATCTGCTCTCCTACTGAGAAGAATTTGTAAAATGACACAAAACGTACTTCACCTTTAAAATCAAGATAAAACAATACGTATAGTTTCATATATTTTAAATTATATATACAAGTTGGTTGCACTGTGGCATTTAAATGTTTTTGTGTTAAGCAGAAAAAAAAAAGAATGGGTACTTCACATCTTGCACAAAAAGTAAGGACATTTGTATTTGGTTAATTATTTCGTTGTTTTACTAAGGTTTCTTGACAATAATTTAAAACCTTTAGAAAGTTTGTGTATTTCTCATTAAATGGGGCCACATTTATAAGGAAAATGCTGTTGTGGATTGAGCAGTGAAGTTTAAAAAGTGGGTTGTGCCCAAATCTTCTCTGCCAAAGTCAAACATCCTCTTCTGCTAATAACTCTTGTTGGATGTTGTTTGTTGTATTTAATAATTGAAGTCTGAAAAAGCAAGTCAAATCTGCAATTTAACAGTTTATTCATTGAACAGGGGGAAGCATGTGGAAGAACCATAGACAGCCACAATAGCCTGGCTTCTCCTCTTCATGCTGCTGCTGCTAAAAATACTAGTTCTTGTCATTCCTATCAACAGCACATGTGGCTGCAAAGCCACAGATTGCAGACCTCTGCCCTAAATAATGAACGCTGATAATATTTTCTGATTCAGGATATGTCTTTTAGCTGTATGTGTTACATGGTTTTAAATTGTTTTGGCAGTGTTATGTGGGACACCACCTGCTGTAGAGAATGCCCACTTGATAGGTCGGCGACGATCACATTATGACATCCACTCAGTCGTGCGCTACCAGTGCTCTGATGGCTTTTACCAGCGCCACATCCCCACGACACGCTGCCGGGCCGACGGGAGCTGGGAGCGGCCCCGGATTATCTGCACAAAGTGTGAGTGTGCCGAATGGGCGGGGTTCATAAACATTGTGTTGCTGTGTTTTTACACTTGCTCCACAGTGGTATGTAGTTGCTGAAATGTTGTGATTTTTTTTTTCTTTAAGATCAGTTAGCTGTGGCAGCCATTTTTGAATTTGGTTCCTTTTCAAAAGTTAATTAGTTGTAGATGTTAATTTAATTGAATGATGCACAATTAATGGTTACCGTATTTATGCATGAATAAAGCAAAATATTGCAGCCCAAAATGAGATTTTTTTTTTGTTTTTTTAAGCCCCAAAATTATTATTTTTTATTACAACTATGCAAACAATCCTTCCTTCTACCTTTAGCTCGGCGTTCGCACCGGTACAGACGCCATCACCACAATCAGCACCACGAACATCGCCGGAACAGGAGGCATGGAGGAGAGGGCCACAGAGTCAGGGAGGACGTTCACAGCTACTACTGAGCCAAATAACCCAGCATCTGCTCCGCCTAGGTGCTAACCATGGCCTGTAAAGACAGACAGTAGGTCTCACATTTCCCCCGGCTTCTCACCTCGCTTTAATTACTTTTAGGAAACAAGCTTGTCTGCTAACTAACACACTGCTAATGTCAACGGCCTCATCCCCGAGTTTCATTGTTCGATGCTTTCTTTAACTGAAGTCCATGTGAACACTGACCAGAAGACTTAACTTGTTCTCGCTTTAGTAATCTCTCTTCCTGTCTAACAAACTCTAACACTACTGATCTATTTGACTGACAGCAGTGTGTACATGTGTGTGTATGTGAGTGTATGCATGTCCGATGGAAACTTAGAGAAGTGTCTCTTTTGTTTGTTTTTTTTGTAAAAGTTTGCTCGTTCTACATGAAAACCCCAGACAGCAGAGATGAAAGGTCTGACCCTGATCTAACCCTGAGCTGTTTGTTCGTGTGCTGTAGCTGTTATTTTTCCTGTCAAGCTCTGAAGTAGCTGAACATTTTACTGACATGCTTTTTCTAATAGTTGCTGTTTCTGTACTATTTATTATAAATAATTTGCTAGTGAATATGCTTTTTTTTTACTTATACTCCAGAGAGAGCTGGATGTAACATCGTTTTCTATGCCAGTATTGGAGTCCAATCAGTAACAAATCATTTGATTGCTTCTAATTTCTGTTTTGTAAATATTACCTATGTTGCGTGTAATTGGCTGATCAATAGCTGGACTTTGTCCAATCAAACAGACTCCTGTAACAAATAAATCCCATTGAGCTAGATTAAATCAGTGGGATTATAAAACATTTCCCTGAAATAAATGCTTGATTGTATCTGATTTGCTAAACTCCTTGACTCTTTGCACGTATTCCCACAATTGGTAGAATGTCACATTTTTTTTGTCCCTTTGATATTTGATCAATCATCCACTTATTTTGGTGTTCTTATGACTTTTATTTTTTTTCGTCCGGCTGTTGTATTTCATTCTTAATAAAGTGAATAAAATGAACAACACCCCTTCATGCTGTGGTTTATTTTTTTCCATTTATACCTAGTTACACTTTTGACATGGCGTGACCTTCAGCCTTTAGAAATGAAGTCACCATGACTGAAACAAGAAATTTAAAGTTAAACCTGCTGGCAGATCGGCACAAAAACAAAAACACTTTTTAGTGACAGACCTGAAAACAGGACTGAAAAAGACAAGTAATCAATAAAGTTAAACAAAAATGTTTTTACTCAAGCAGACTATTTTTTGTTGTTGCTTTTTTGCTTTGCACTACTTCGATTTGTGAATTGATTCTACTGTTTTTATTGTGTTTGCACTTCTATTTTGATGTTTAAGTTGCATTTTTGTAAGGCGACCTTCCTAAATTGTATATTGCGTATTAAATGAGCACAAACTATAGCTGTTTGTTTTTTTTACATCAGGGAGGTTTGTGGTTGCAGCAGTACTTCAAAAACATGGTGGATTTGACAAAAACCTTATGTGAGCTAAATCTGTGATGAAAACTCAGAGGGAAGTGACAAAGGGGCCAACAGGACAGGCAAAGGTCACAGTATGAGGTTGGCATCATTTTTTTCTCCTGGGTATGATGAAGTGATTGCACTGCTCAGTGGAGGAGGAGGAGATGAATGTCTCCTCGGTGGGTACCAGGCAGCAGCATTTCTTTTTCTTTCTCTATCCGTGGCTCACCTCCCGTCTCGCTGAGTCACTCCTCCTCCTCTTCTGTCATCTCGTCCTCTGGATCCTCCTCCACTGGTTTGGAGCCAAAACTCCAGTCTGTGGGGGAAAAGCAACATACAGATGATTTGTGTGTATGTATGTCTGTGATTTTGCTAGGCTCAAACTAGATCACCAAGCAGTAAAAGGCAGCCGAAAATGAACGGATTGAATGCAGTAAATCGTGATCTTATAATTTCAGAATTTAAAACAAAGCATATCAGTTTTGAATAATAATTTGAATAAGTACCGCACGTTTTACTGTTAACGCATCTTTGTAGTGGATTACTAAACTGTGACACTGACCCTTGTAGACGTTAGTTTAGTAGCAATAATTTGGTCAGAAGTGCAGCACTGATGACCTTTACATTCCTAACATTTTAGCTAAGATTGAACTTGTCTTCATAAAGAAGAAACTGGCCTGGTCATAACATCATTTTTAACTACACTCACCGACTAAAGTTGACTTTCGGGGGCCAGTATGAGGACAAATTAAGGTCGTTTCATCTTTATGAATGGCTGTATAAATTCGAACCTGACTTCACAGAGAAGAACCTAAATCAAACAGACGACAGCACTGATTGAATGGAGGGAATAAAAGACCCCCAGGCTAATCCCAAAAGGCCAAATACTGTATATCTCTAAAACTGCATAGATTCTTGCACTCATTCTTCTTGGAACTGAGAGGTTAAATAAATACATTTATAGCAATACACATCTGTAGATGCTGCTAAGAGCATGACATGCTGACAGCAAACTAACTGCAACTCAACATCAGCATAAACATCACCTTCATGAAATCAACCGAAATGAATTAGCTGAATCAGCTGATGAAAAAAAACACTCAGTTAGCTACCCTCCAGTACAATCAGTTCTTAGACAAAAATAAGAAAATGATTTTTAAGACTTATGCCTCTTTTTGTTTTATATCGCTGCAGATAAAACTGTTTTTACTCACAAAGCAGGCCTGTTGGCATGGAAACACACCAGTTTCAACTGGAAAGAAGTGACACTTGTAGTTACAACATCTCTGCTAATATTTGAGAATCTTGATTTTGAGTTAAAACAACACCGACCTGAAGTAAAAAATAAAGTATGTTTGACTGTGTGATCTCTGGTTAATTTCTATTTAAAAAGAAGTGGAAATCAGATTTAAAAATAAAGGTTTTCAAATTAAAATAGTTGTAACTTAGTGGTATACTTCTAGAGTAAAAATGTATTTAAAAAGAAAGAAGCTTTGCTTATAAGATCAATGACAGTTTGTTGTAACGCTCAAATTCAAGACATGAAACCTTTTGAATGTGTGTGTTACGTGTGTGCGTGTGTGTGTGTGTGTGTGTGTGTGCGTGCGTGCGCGCGCGTGCGTGCGTGTGTGTGTGTGTGTGTGTGTGTGTGTGTTTGTGTGTGTGTGTGTGTGTGTGTGTGTGTGTGTGTGTGTGTGTGTG
>JAVKLF010000064.1:10829773-10842401 GCA_034783495.1 Millerichthys robustus | reverse complement strand
GTGTGTGTGTGTGTGTGTGTGTGTGTGTGTGTGTGTGTGTGTGTGTGTGTGTGTGTGTGTGTGTGTGTGTGACAGCTCACCTAAATCCAGGGTTCACCTCTTATCAGTTCAGCGCTGGCCCTGCTGTTCGATGAGGTCACAGTTGGGGATAAATACTGACAACTGAGGGGACAACCCCTGTGAAGCTCTTAGCCTCTAAACAAATTATTTGGTTTAAAGTCAAAGGGTTACAATTAAATCAGGTATTTAAACACCACTTACGCTGTTGGATAAAGACATTTGTTTAATTAAAACACACACACTCACACAACTGAGAGCCCATTTCTTTTAATCATACAACATATAAACATGAAAGACAAATCAGTCCCAACTACAGGAATACACATCTGCGTTGTCTCTGTGTCTTTTGTTGTTGATGTAAAATAAATACGCATTAAACAGTTTAGGCAAAAATGATTGAAGACACTTTTGTGTGCTTGATAAAACTGGACAACAAACTTAAAGCTGTTTTCGTCATGTCCAGTGAATCTTCTCAACATTTCCTGTCCTCACAGTTCCTTTAGGCTCTAATGTATTTTTCTATCCCTGACGGGTTTAAATGACTAACAATAAATAGTGGAGTTTTGGTGTGAATTCCTGCACAGAAACAAACAAAATGTCAGTCCTGCAGTTGTGTGTTGGTGAGCGGCTGTTAGTAATCTGAATCTGGGACGACTGGATATCTGTGTGAGTCACCTGAATGTGGAGCCGTCTGACGACAGTCCTCATCTCCATCAGCGGCCCTCTTATCAGGGTCCAACAGTCTCTTGCAGGGAGTGCCGTGTGAGCTGTCGGGTTTACAAAAGTTGACCCAGAGAGCAAAGTTTTTAAATTTCCCTTGAGTTTTTAAGGTTGTGGGGGGGAGGGAGAAAATAAAGAATTCAGTTTTCACATCATAAACAGTTCTCTGAATAGATTTGCTTCGTCACAGCGTTGAGTTTTTTTTTTCCCCCTCTGCATTCAGAGGCTGCTGCCTGATCTAGTTTTTCTTCTTCTCATTGTTGGGCTGTCCCTCAGGAACAGGTTTCATGAAAAAAGCGGGATTGGTGAGGCAGCGTAGGGCCAGCAGGGCCGGAGCGACGGCGAGCAGCACATTGAGGGCGATAACGAGCCACATTTTGTCCACCGGGACTCTGTATGTGAAGGGAGTGCGGGAGTGTAGAGATGCTCCGATGTGACACCACTGGGTCTGGGGTGGGGGCGACACAGTGAGGCGGGGAATGTGACTCGCTCTTAAACATTTTAACATCATTAAAATCATGAACACGGTTACCTGAGCCATGACTCCGGCAAAGAAGATGGACCAGTCCAACATCCAGCTGCATCCAGGGGTCTTTAAACCATAGAGCAGGATGGTGACCAGGGGTACAGCGTAGAACAAATACACCAACATCTGCACCAAACAGGATCAGTTGGAGTTTTGAACAAGTTTAAAAGGATGAGTGAAAACTTTTCTGTCTTTGAACGGACCATAAATCTGGGAAAGCCAACCGGGTCTTTGAGGTACGGCTCATACTGATAGATGTAGGTAAAGCAGGCATCCAGAGGACAGTCCAGCACCACCTGCAGTACAACAACAATACACATTTATTAGTCATCTCACGCCTCATGAATATAATGAGTCAAACAGACATAAAAAAATATTGATGAATTCAGTGGGACTTTTTACTCACTAGGCCTCTGAAAACAAAAAAACCCAGAACTCCAAGTAAGAGAACAGACAGGAGCAGGTCAGCAGGTCGAGACAGAAGACTTTTCTTTTGCTCTGCCGCAATCTGCTCAAAATATACAAAACTAGTGATAAAACTGCTTTATATTTAATAACTCATGATTAAAACCAATTTGGTACTCACTCAATAAACCTACTGTCTTTGAATGAGTAACGTTTTAGCACAGTTTATTTTTAGAATTATTATTGCTTGTATGATTTACACCATAACTGCAGTCTTTATTGTTAAATATATTAGTCAAATTTACCTTGTCTGCTGTGATAACTGGCATCTCTCTTCGTCTGCTGAAGAGCTGGGAGGCTGCCCAAAAAGGCACCAAAAAGAAAGGGATGTTCCTCCAGAAGGCTGGTCGAATGTTAGACCCATACTTACCTGACGCAAACAGAGAACACAGTGAGGAAATGGTAAAAAATAAATAAAATAAACAGGGCTGTTCTGACCGGATTTGGGCATTTCTCACCGATGATCACTCCTGGAATATGAACCATTTGGTTGGCAATGGATGACCCTGACCACAGCAGGCCCAGTCCTCGATAAGACTTCCTGCACCAAGAAAGAAAAATGCTCAGAGCTGTCACCAAAATGCACACACACACACACACACACACACACACACACACACACACACACACACACACACACACACACACACACACACACGTGTCAGGATTTAATTCTGCAGCTTTACCCTGCAAACATGCGGTGTATGATTGTGAGGAGGAGGAGGAGGTGCACAGCCTCCCAATAAGACATCATCACAGCGTAGGCGGTGCTGAGATGAGGCTCGCCCTGAGGAGACAAACGGTTATACGCTCAAATCAAATGTTTAAGACAAGTATTCCTGTAACTATGAGCGCTCAGCTGGTTCTCTTACAGTCTTCAGGTAAAAGTCCATGAATCCAGAGATGAACCCGTCTTGCTCTAAAGCGTTGGTCAGACCCAACATGCAGCAGAAGGAAAACTCTGCAAACACTACATACACATTTAATGAAACAATAGCACTCCACCAATCTACTTTTTATTTAACCGTGTGTTTGTACCATAGAATAAAGAATCCACTTTATTCTTGTGCTGCACTGTGAGGATGAGGAGGAGAAGGTTGGATCCCAGGACAACCATTCCCATTCCCAGGATAGGCAGAGGTCTGTGGCGACAGACGGAGAATTAGACTGATGATCAACAAGTAGTAGTTAAACCTGACGAGGTCAAAATATTGATTTGCTATTTATTTTTTCTTTTTAGGTCATTTCTGTGGCTTAATTAGAGCGATCGGCTCATTGGACATAAGAAAATTCATTTGTTGTGTTTACTGTAACATTAGAAAGTAAATTTCAAACAAACTACAGAAAAAGCATCATTTGTGCTTTTGTTTCACACATTTTTGACTAGAATAAAAGGGTTTTAAACAACACAACACTGAAACGCATTTACTTTCTTCATAAACCTTTATTTTGATCATATTCTTAAAGACAAATGTAAGATTTAAAGTAATTCTGTAGTCAGAGGAGTTCAAAGCACTAAAATCCCTTCAACAAAATGACCTTGTCTTATTTATAGGCGAATATACAAAATTGTATCTGTGAAATATTTTAGCTTAAACACATTATGTAGAATAGCCACTTTTAGCTTTGAAGCTTGAGACAGAGAAATACAGTATATTTTTCATCTTAATATTAAAGTTTGCAATAAATGTATCATTTGCCCATTTATTATTTTTATTTTTTTGTCCTTGACGCCTGTGAGAATCCTGAGTAGTCTTTAAAAGAATCCCAGCAGAAATGATAAAATCACTCTGCCTTCACAAAGCTAATACAGAAATGACAAAAAACTTACTCCTGAAACGCCGGGATCTTGTTTATGATGAATAAAACTCCAGGAGCCAACAGGGAGAGCAGAAACACGTTGACCTCCACCGGCAGCCTCATTCTTCCGAGCCCTTCGTTCAAACGTTTTAATAATGTCTCTTTAAAATGGCTCAGATCAAAACAGCCAAAGATGTGTAACTGACAGCAAAAAGAGGCATGTCAAAAAACAGAGCCCCTCACCACTGCAGCTGGGAGAGGAAAAACGTTTTAAAGGAGTGTCACTGGTTGGCTTTTGATCTGCGGTGAAGCAACACTGGCGCGCCAACACATCTGGAAGTTTCAAAGTTCAGCTAAGGGCCCGGCCTCTTCCTCTCACACAGGTCTGAGGCCTGCGGTGCATTGCTGCCTCACGCAGGCTGAGTTACACTTGGGAAATAATCCTGTCACCAACAAACTCTGTGTAATCTCTCTGACAGAGGGGAAATTATTCATCACTCCGACTGACACGTCATCCCAACATTTTATCTCCTGTTTCCTTGATTGGATTGTTCTTTTTGAAACAGGCAAGATAAGAACAAAAAGAATGAAGGATTTTTTTTTACAAACACTAAACTGCACAAAACGGAATGACAGGGGAGAAAAGTTACATTTTGTTTTCAGTCTAATTATTCATCTGTTTTATTTTGAACCTCAAAAAAGAAAAATAAACTAAAACAGATAAGTTTTGATCTTCAGTTGTGAATATCTTCCAGATGAATCCTAATTTTGCTGCAACAATCATTCAGCCCCAGAGTTTACACAGACTGCCACCTGGTGGAAGAGGAGTCATCAATCTTCCTCAAACCTAAGATCATTTTTTAGGTTTACCACCAAGATAACTGCTGCAGATCCCATAATATGTTTCATTATCCTGTAGGGCAGCTAAGGGAAAAAAACTATTATAATCACTAGTGATCACAGTTTTGTACAGAATCAAATAAATCCCATGCCCACTAAATAAACAGAAGATGTTTCAAAAATTAAAAGTTAAATAATTGCTTAAAATATTCAAAAGAAGTTTACAACAATAAAAAAGAGCAACAAACTAAATTATTTTGCGTTTATTTAAGTGATTCTAGTAAATATTTTTTTTAGATATCTTGGGAAAACAGGATAAATAAGCTTTGAAATGCCTTTGACCAAAAAAAAGCGTATTCTTTTAATAAAATTTAAACTCTGATGATAGATAAAACTCTTTTAAAAATGTGTTTATTGTTCCAAAGGGATGGATTTTGATTCTAAAAACGTATTGATCAGCCTGAAAAAGAAATTATGGGCATCTTTTTAAGATGCTAAGCTTCACTTTTGCTTTCTAATAACCTGTTATTAGTAAATTTAGTAGCTGTGGCTGAGTAATGATGAAGGTCATCCTGATCTGGTTAGGTGAATGTTGTCTCAACTCAAGTGACCTATGTGGCCCATTTAAGAAAAGATTAAAAAAAAGATTAAGTACTTCTGCATCTGATGTTTCCAGTCTTGATTAGATTCTGGATTATATCTGACAGGGAAAATGAAGTTCAGAGCAAAGATTATTAGAGAATATTGGTCATGGTGATATTTGAAGACCATCATTGTGAGAACCTTTGGAACAAAAATCAGCTTCTGTTTAAAGAATAAGTATTTGCAATACCCTTTGGTTTGTGAAGGGCTGCATTTAATGCAACCTTTATCTCGAGTACCAAAGCTGCTGAAGAGGATTACGCTTCTGTTGTCGCAGAAACTTAGTGCCCAGCAGAGCAGGAGGGGTGGGGCGTTCATGAGTAGATGCAGGGAGAGAGGAGGTCACACACAGACAACCCTTCGCCCACCCAGAAGACACGGTTTTCTTTATTTTATTTTACGATTTTTACAGGTTTACCCATCATGATAAACCCTTTGATCATCGGCATCCTGACCGTAAACACTTCTCTGACCATCTTCTATTGGGCCTTCATCCTGGGCGATGCTTACATGAAGTGGTTGGTGGAACCAGAAGACAAGCCCAAGAAGGTAGTCACCCCAGCCTGAAGGAGTCACCATGGACCTACCTGACTGACTGGGTGTTTTTTCTGCTCGCACTAGTCTGGAACAATTCAGCTTGTAGCGCTATCTGTGGAGTCAAATTTGCAATGATCGGCGTTGATTTTATTTTGTTTTAAGCTTAAGAACACAAATCAAAGCAACCCGCACGGAGTCGTTTTTACAGGTAATCTTGGGTTTTTTTTCCTCTAGAAAACTGTATTATCTTGTAACTTGTTGATGAAAACAGATGCAGCACCTCAGAGGAGCAAAGAGCTTTTCCCAAGTGACCCTCAACAAACTCTTGTGTTTTGCTTTCTGCTGACTCATTGAAAAGCTGGCAAGAGTGTCGACCAAATCCTGCAAAGGATTATTTGGGAACCCCTTGATGGTGACACAGACAGCCTTACTCACTTTCATCCAGGAGACGCACTCGTTTCAGCCCACCTTTGGTCCTGCTGCTGCTTCTTATTATTATTATTATCATTATTATTATTATTCTGCATCTTCACCACATGGCGCACGTCTTTTACTATGGTCTGCACCCGGTCTCTTGGTTCATTCTCTTTGCCAATGTAGCCATCACCATCATGGAGTGGAAGTTTCTTGCTCAGGAGTTTTATAGAATCACTACAACGCCAAAAGAAGAGGAACCCAAACCCTAAATGAAGCTGTCTGAAAGATGCTGCCTGCAGAAGATCTGTGAGGATGATATAAAAAGAAAAGAAACATTTGGATTGCTATGTATTTGTTGAGAAAAGTAGAGATGGTTAGACACCTCCAACCTCCCTAATTTCTGATTTTAACCATTTGCTGTTTGTTTTTTGTTCATTTCCAGAGTTGCCGCAGTAGATTACATCCCTGTTTAGAAGCATTTTCATTCTCAGGAGAAAAAAAAGAAAGAAGTTAAACAGGTAAGGAATCTAAAAAAATATTTCAAATGCTTCCCTTTTTCATACTGTTCATTTCACATCTAATCATCTTTACATGTTGATATTCTCTTTTACAATTTCTTGTTATTGATATTGTTTTGTTTGGCTTATCTCATGTATCATGCACAGAGTTTAAGAAGCAGATATGCTGCTCTTCAGATGAATTGTTTGCATCTGTTTAAACCCTAAAGAAAGTGAGTTCATGTGGATTTATGTATCGTGTGTATCTCTGCATGCAGCTTGGTCACAGATGACCATAAGCCTCTTTTGTGCATTACTGTCTATCTCTCCTTGCACATATCTCTAATCCCTGCAGATGGAAAGCTGATACTCCTGTATGTCTGGTTTAATCCTATTAACTCTGTCTGTCCTACATTCCATTTTTTCACACTCCCAGAAATTTAAACCCCTCTGCGAAAACTTAGAAAGAAGGAACGCCAGTTGTCATGTCTAAACAGGAAACTCAAAGAAACAACAAATTACATTTTTGTTGCACTGTTTGAGAGGCGGCATATTTGTTCATAAAGCACCCGGACATTTCCATCACCCCTCTTTCATTCTCCCCCCGCGTCAGTAAAAGGTCTCAGCTCTTCTAATGTCCAGTTTTCTCCCTCCTGTCATCTCTTTTCCAAAGATTCTTGCTGAAGTGACGTGAAGAAACAACCCCAACGTATCCGTACTTTCTTCTAACATTAATAAAATTTAAAAAAAACAAATAAATATGAAATAAAACACGAATGAACGAGTAATGACGCCCCTGAACTCGGGAGGAGCTCTGAACCTCACCCAACCAGTGCTGGAGCAGCGGCGGCTCCTTCAGCTCTACAGACGGGAGGACGAAGATGATGCTTATTTCGTGGACTACATCCCTCCAGCGAGAGATGCCATAACGTTACCACGAAGTGTAGTTTACGTCCTAGTCGGAGTGATGTTGATCATAGTGGCTACTTATGCTATAGTGGGTCACCTGATTAATGACCTCATGCATGACCTGGCAGGTAACCTCCAGCGTTGTGAAGTGATGTTTCCCCCTCACCCGTCTGTCTCTGTGTCCACTCTGACCTCAGTGTTTGTGCTGTGACTGAATCTTTTTAGCCCAATACTTGCTGTTCAATAGTTGGTTTCCTTCCCTGTGATTTGAAATCAGTGGACATATTTTTCTCTGCTGTGATCATCATTAACGCCACAGCCATTTTGTCCAAATCACTGCTGTGAAAAGAACACCTGAAAGGGAAATCTTTTGCTGTTTTGTTTTGCCTTTTCACAACTGACAAGAATTGTCAAAGCGATAAAGCCGATACGTTTAGCTGCAGTCCTAAAATGTTGCTTTCTGTCACAGACTGGATCTTTGGGCCCAAATTAGTGGAGGAGGATCCAGAGGACAGGACATCCGGAGAAGAGCAGCGACTCAGCATTTCCAGTAACCACATGGAGATGGGAGGCGAGCCGAGGATGGAGAAAGAAAAAGAAATGCTGCTTCCCAGTTTCTACCAGGGGGACCGAGGCTGCCGTCGTCCGTCTTCTCCTCCTCCACTGAGAAGTGCCATCACTTCATCGTACCCAGGAGAAAAAAGGATGTCCACTCATAGTGTGACCTTCGCCTGCCCTGTTGGCCCTTTAGCCACTTCCCTTTGAGTTACCACCACAGATTTAGCTCACATCAGTTTTTGTCACATGCATAGTCTTTGCAGTAGTGTCGCAGCTCTGATGGAAACACCCACAGTTCTAGTTTAAGCTCATTTTACAACTACGCGCTTTGTTTTATTATTTATTTAGTAGTGAGTTTTCATGCATTGTGTTAAATGTAAACTAATAAGATGTAAATCCCTCATTTAATCCAAAACATTGTGTAGTTTGCAGCACTGCAGACTTACAAATATTTAATCCCCCACATGCAGTCGGTTTGTTAACAATAAAGGTTTGAAAACCAGTATTACATCCGTTTATCTCACGTTGCTTTGAGAAAGAAAAAACTGTGCATCACTTTCTTGTTTATGTATCGAACTATGAGCTAAGTTCCAGTAAACAACTTGAGACAACCTATGTGGTTGTTGTGTCCTGTCTGCTTTTATTAATCCATCTTACCTTGCTCTAATACCTGCCTGTGTGTGTGGGGGGTGGGGGGTGGGGATCCTAAATATAAAGGCTGAGGATTACTACACATCATCTGCAGGACATGTTGTTCATACGGACGACAACAGGCAGGACAGGGGGTGTTGTCGTTCAGGAAGGAGAGTCTTACAAAGTTGTTGGTTCATGTCCAGCTCATGTAAAAGTATCTCTAGAATTCCATATTAAACCTGATTGGAAATAATTGAGAGTTTGTGAGTAAATGAGACTCATGTAAAACCATTAGTTCTCGGTAGAGGTAGAGTAAAGAAACTAGTCTAGTATTAAAACCATGTCTGTTAGAGGTTGGTAATAACTATGTGAAGAGATTTGTATGTAAAATTTAAATTTTTGGAAAAAAAAAGAGAAGAAGGCTCCATGCATGTTTGTCACGGACCTTCATCCATGACAGACTTTGATGCTCAAAATTAACATTAGCTCTAAAATCATAAAAACATTGTTAATCTTGCAGCTATAGTTTTGAACTATCTGCAGTTTATCCATATCTTTTTTTGAAGCACTAGACCAAATAGCTGGTAATCATGGTGACACAAAACTATAGACTGTAATACCATTTTTCTTATTTCCAGAAAACATTGGAGTTTATCTAATAGAAGATTTAGAAATCAGTACCATACACTTTATTTTGACACATTTTGTTTTAACCTGTTCTCTGTTACCCACTCAGAGACAGTCAGTATTTCTTGTTTTACCACTTTATTTACCTGATCCAAAATGTCAGAAGATACATATAGTGTTGCATTATCTGCATATACAATTATGGATGCTTTACTTAACACACACGGCATGCCATTTACAACAATACTATAAAGCAGAGGACCTAGGACATTCTGCTGACCTTGAGCGGGCTGCTTTGAGGCATAGCAGCTTATCTGGTTTTGATGTGCTCAGCTTCATGGACAGACATGCTGTGAGATCTGTGCAGGAAAATAAAACAAAGTTTCTGAAGGTGAGATGTAATTAGCTTGGAACCTGTACGAGGATCTTTCTTGTAAATGTTTTTATTAATGCTACTGAACTTTCAGCAGCTTTGTTGCTGATTAGGACGTCGTTATGCTGGCTTCTTCGTGCGGATGGGGAGCTGAGACTTTAATTGGACACATGGACTGACAGCACAGAGATGGATTCACCTCTTCAAAGCCCAAACATTCGTTACAAAGACAACGATGGCACCGTGATCTATGAGTCATATGTTCCACCTTCTCGGGATTCTGTTCATCTGCCTCCGTATGTCATCTACCTGCTCATAGCTGTCTTCATCGTGGTGTCTGTTCTTTACGCCATCATTGGTCACCTCATCAAAGACCTCATCCATGATTTTGCAGGTTTGTGACTGTACTGTTTTAAAAGCAGTTATCATAGGAAGAAAAATAAATAATAAACTGTTACGGTTGCCTTCTCTGTTTTCCAGACTGGCTGTTTGGGGAGCAGCCCGAGGAGGCAGTGGTGAACTACTGTGAAGCCAAGGATAAGTTCATGGCAGACTGGTCCCCTGAAACCTCCCCGGAGCTGGAGGCCATGGCTCGGGCAGAGGAGAGCAGAATGCTCGACAGGGACTTCTTGAAAGCTCCAGCTATCTGGATCATCTCTTCAGAACCACGTAGCACCAAGACAGGACCCCGGGTGGTTTTTGGGAGGACGACTTAGTCCTGTAAAAGAAAATAAGCGCCAAGAAATAAGAAATTATATCAGACACCTGCTGCTGCCTGCTCTCCACGTGTAATGAGATAATAACTGAGATGAATCATCACTGTGTGAGCCTGAAATGTTGTGTTATGTTGGAACCTTTGTGGAGCGTTTAAATTCTATGGAGAATAAATGGTGAAGTGGTCCATCACTGACATCTAGTGCCTATTGTGGTTATTACAGCTGATTTGTGATTAGATTGATTTGAAATAATTAACAATAACAATTAATATTAACATCTTATCTCCTTTATTTATATTTTAAAGCTTTAGACAGTTTTATGTCTACTAGGTGTCAAAAGATAATTGTCTATCCACCATCATGTGGTCCAGGATGTTGTGTTCTTGTTGAAATATGCTGTTTAAAAAAACACACACACACAAAAGTAATAATTAACGTCT
The DNA here is from genome assembly GCA_034783495.1 of Millerichthys robustus. Taxonomy (NCBI): domain Eukaryota; kingdom Metazoa; phylum Chordata; class Actinopteri; order Cyprinodontiformes; family Rivulidae; genus Millerichthys; species Millerichthys robustus. Next base: position 10,831,641 of record JAVKLF010000064.1, on the reverse strand, counting down.
ATATACTTCATAAATATTTCACTTTTTTGTATTTTAATGCACATACAGGATAAGCACAATATATACATCCAGCTCTATGTTAACTTTTTTACATTGTCAGGAAATCCAATGTTGCAGTTCTGTTGAAGGACCTTCAGTTTTCACATGAAACGTCCACAATGGACTTGTCTGCATTAACACAAGGTGTATGTAATGACAGAGAGGGTCCAGGAGAGGGCGCTGTGGAAGGGAAAATAGACTAAATCAACCATCTCAGGACCTCACTCTTTTATTACGAATTAGGATATCTGATAAAGATAAGTTCCTGTTTTTCATTTCATCTTCAGATAATTATACAATCTTACCATTTTCTGCCCTACAAATCCTCTTCTTCATTCAGAGGGACTACATTCAAGACGATCTTATGTAAGTAAGTTAAAAAAGAAACCTTGCATTTGGTCTGGAGGACGATTGAGAATAAAACGAGGCTGGCTAAATTTAAGAATTTGTGGAGGCTGTGTTCCACTTTTGTATTAAGAACTAGGTGGGACGCAGCCCAGCACCACTAAGCTAATATTCAAAGTCTATTTAGAAATTGCTCTAATTAAAATAGGTAGGCTATATATATAAATTTAAAAAAAATAAGACTGTCGAGTGAAAACAGCTTGATGTTCTTTAGTATTTGAACAGCGGGCGCACTGCTGTGTAATGTAGCCTTACACACACGCACACACACACCTCTGAGCCGTGTGTGTGTTGTGCGGCTCTGTGTGCTCGCAGCTCTCTGTGGATCTCTCTCGGTGGTTCGGTGATGGACGGGTGGGCTGAAGGCAGTTCGGGATGGATGTGGGTCCTCTGAAGGAGCAGGCTTTATGGATTGGAGCTCATCGCCACCGGAGCAGGTCTGCAGAGACTCCGAGAGGTGAGGCGGAATGTCCGGATCTTTGTGTGTGTGTGTGTGCGTGTGAGTGCGCGCGCGTGCGTTTGGAGGAGACACACTGCGGTGAATACCGTTTTATTCTTTCAAACAGGAGCCGAGGCTATCAGCGATCAGAGGACATCTTCCCTTCATCTCAGCCATGTTACAATCAGCCAATCACACAGCAGGCCATTTTCTGCACACATCATGAGGCTGTAGCTATGCAGCAGGCTTTATGGTTCCGAGGGAGGGTGTGTGTGTGTGTGTGTGTGTGAGGGGGGCACTGTAATCATGAAACAGAATTTAGACTTTGATAACAGAGATTTTCCGTATTTTTACTAAACATTTTTAGTTGAAATGTGGCTTTCTGAGCCTGAATCTGACCTACTTTGCTGAAGCTGCTGCATTAATGTGGATGCAAAAGGATGAGGAGGCTGTTTAAGTACCCCCCCCCCCCCCCCACACACACACACACACACACACACACACCACCACCACCACCACCAACACACACACACACACACCAAAAAACAGCTGAGATGTGATCTGCACGCCAAAGAAATGCTTTTTCCTCTTCTTCCACCTGGTGAACGTTTTAAACCTTTGGCTCGCAGCAGTTGTCTTTACATTTCTTGCCCCCAGCTGCAGCTGTCGGAGGAATTCAAGGACTCTGGCTGTGGGGGGTGGGGTGGGGGGCAGCTCTGATGTGTTCAGCGTGTGGAGGAATTATCAGTTCTCGTCTCATTGTGATTTTGGGTTTAATGAAATCAGGTGTGTCTGGTATTTTGGTGTTTCTAACCTCTCTGACGAACTGTTGTAATTTGATCAGAAATGTAAATCCCTATTTGAACTCTGATCCTTTGTTTCTCCTCCCATCACTGCCTGATAATAAGCCCCAACACACACACACACACACACACACACACACACACACACACACACACACACACACACACACACACACACACAC
>JAVKLF010000064.1:10815324-10826148 GCA_034783495.1 Millerichthys robustus | reverse complement strand
GTGTGTGTGTGTGTGTGTGTGTGTGTGTGTGTGTGTGTGTGTGTGTGTGTGTGTGTGTGTTAACACAATGCCAAGAAAGACATCAGCAATGACCTTGAAGACACAACTGTTCATAGCTCATCAAGCTATAAAGGGGTTAAATGACATTTTTTTTAAAAAACTAACTGCCCATCTCTAGAGAGAAAAACTATTCAACATTCAGAGCAGTTGAAAATCATCTCAGAAGTGGATGCCCCAAAAAGATCACCCTGAAGTCAGATTGTGCAATGCTCAGAGAAATTAAAAAAAAAAAAGGTTTTAGTTAGTGTGTTGAATGTCATAACAGCAGTCTGGAGCCGTGTGATAGTGCAGATAGTCTGTTGACTCAGCATATTAACTTGTGAACTTTCTAACTCGGACTCAGAAATACTTGTTCTGCAGTACAACGTTAATTCTCACATATTTTATAAAGTGCTTAGATGCTATCTTTAAAATTACCGACCGTTTAGGCAAGCATTAGTTCAGAATAAAGCCATCGGCTGCACGAGGAGCTGCTGAGCTCCATTACGTGTCTGACAAACTAGCCACTAACTTGGCAGCAGCCTGTAGATGTGTCACCTGGACACTAAAACTAAACACGCAGGAACACATACTGAATATATTACTACACTTATTTAGTGTTTGATCAATAGCTAGGTTGTTTTTGTGGGGAAACACACAGTGTACATGATGGCATAGGTGGTTTCTTGATCTTCTCTCTGCATTATTTAGCAGCAAGACGTAACATGACTCACAGAATGTGTCAAAACCTAAAATGTACAATCTTTGTCACTTTGTCATTTGGTTTTACTCTCTTGACTCTAAAAGGACAAAACGGCAGACGTGTCCTAATCTCCCTGTTTCATTTGTCTCAGTTGTCTGATCTCTCAGGGATTCACCACTCTGTGAGTTTCCTTATTAATAGCACTGTGGCTCAGAGCTCCCAGTTCTTGTATTTCTTTTACCGTCTTCTCACTCGTCCGTTTGTCCCCATCCCACCGCATTTAGTTGTACAACAAGCTGCTCGATTCTCATCCTGTATTAGGAAGTTTCCTGCAGAAAACTAGAAGTCAAATAAACAAATTAAAAAAAATACAAGCAATACTGGGACAAAAAGTAAAAAGGAAGCTGAATCACTTCATGTTGTTGATTCTGACTGCGAGTAACTGAGATATTCAGCTCTTTGTACTGTGTCAAACCTTTAGAAATAGTATATATTGTATCACATTCCAAAGTTATAAACGCTTCTGTCTGCCAACCATGCACTCTGTAGCACCCTCTTGTTTAAATTTCGTCCTTTCTCCTCTAATATAAATATGACAGCTCAGTGCTGGATCCAAGAGTTTTAGATTTTTTTATCCTCTCAGAAACACTAGGATTTCTTTGTTGTTTTATATTTTACAGTATGATACATTCCTGTCATCAAAGTGAATTATTCTGAGTATAGAAGTAATTGAACAAATAGAAGTAATTTTCTTCCAGTGCACAACCCTTACTGAAAAAAGGTTTTCAAAAAGACACCAAAACCCTAAAAGCTTAGGACTGTAAGTAAAAAATGTATATGTTCAAACATAAATCAGGATTAACATTAACTATAATGTCGTCTCTTAATCACCATTGATTCCAATATTAAGGTTGCATTTATTCATAAAATCTGTGAAGCATGGTTCGGGTCAGTTTTGTTCCTCTCAGCTCTGTTTTCCCTTCAGACTGTGTCACAAGTGCGTGTAAGTCCCCCACCCCTCCTGCCCTCTTCTCCTCTTCCACCCATCTCCCCTGGCAGTCTGAGATTCCAGGGATGTCTCCTCTGGTAAAATAAGCTCCCGTCCCGTCTGCAGGCAGACCACAGAGCACCATGGAGCTGCTGTGGCAGCATCTCTGACTGCAGGGCTGCAGAGTGGCTCTCTGCACTGAAAAACCCAAACACACTTTAGTGTGTGTGTGTGTGTGTGTGTGGGAATGTGTTCGTTTTAGTGTGTGTGGTTGTATTTAGAGACCTAAAGGTTAGGGTATTTCAGCAGTAATACTTTGACATTATGGAGAAGAAAGTGGCTGGTGGTGGGTCCAGGACTCAAACAGAAGGACGAGCTCTGACCGTTGCTGTCCTTTAAGATGTGTTTTTATTCTCCCCTCGGGTAGTGATCCGGAAAGACCCAAGAGGACTTTTTGTCTCATATCCATAACGGACATGTTGAGAGGTGTCGGTGCTCTCTGACGGTCATGTCTAACGGTTACCGTACTCTGTCACAGCACCTGAATGACCTGAAGAAGGAGAACTTCAGCCTCAAGCTCCGCATCTACTTCCTGGAGGAGAGGATCCAGCAGAAGTACACGGAGAGCAGTGAGGATGTGTACCGCACGGTGAGTGAGGTCTTACTGATCTGATCCATCCAGCTAAAGGGGACATTTTCACCATCAGATGAGTTTAGCTTTTTAAGGTTTGGCATCAAGCATCTGATCTGAAAATTCAAAACTATCATGCTTCATCATTTTCATCAAGTATCGGTTTGTTGTTTACAGATAGTTATCAGTCATCTGGTTGAAGCGATTTTACAGATCATGTCTTTGTTTGATAAAAAATGTACTGCTCTGTGAAAAACTCATAATTATTTAATGCATTGCTCGTTGCATCTCAGATTTCTGCTTCCCTGATAGCCCAGATAAGGATTAGTGAAGATTTGGCCCAGGTTTAACAGATGTATTTGATTTCAATCCCATCATGTGCATTTAGGCTTTAACTGAATTTGGTAACATGATCTGGCTGCTGTGAGTGTCATGGAGTGGTCTTTTTAGGTACTGTAGTCACATTAAGTGTTGTAAATGCTTTAAAAACAGATTTTTAATCTTCGGTGGGATGTACAGTATTCCTGTTTGCTGAAGGTTTTACTGTATTCAAATTCTATGTTTTATTATGTTACAATATCTGTTTTTAAAAGAGAGCTTTTTGTAGTACTGTGAATAGATTTGTGTTTGGATCAAAGAAAGTGGTTTTGCTGAAATGTGATGCTAAATTTTGAAGATATCAGAATCAGAAAGGAAAATTCCTGATCAAACAGTCACTAATTAATTTTGAATAAATATATCTAATGCTTTCATATCTTTAAGATGAACTAAATCAAAATAAAATAAATTTGTTCTTTAATAAACAATATTTAACATGATGACTTTACTTTTTAAGGCAGAACCTCACATGAATCTATTTGAATTTTGCACTTCTTCAAAACATTTTTTAATCATTTCTCAACTTTATGAACAAAATGGGGATTTATTCAAGTAAAGACAATTGCTCTTTTCCAGAACTAATGAAATTCTCACATGGATCAAACTCTGGTAATTTCTTATTCTTCGACAAACTCACATCTAAATAGGACTTTTGCTGCAATATCTTAGGACAGCTTTTTATTGGGGTTTATGGTTGAACTTGTGGTAAATGTTTCATCATAAATCATAGAGTATTTGCTAGGTTTCAAATATAGTTCTGCTGTAGAATTAATGTTTGTTTGTTTGTTTGTTGTTTTAGTTTTTGCTTGGCTATAAACTGTGCTGGAAAGAAAAAAATACTGAATGACTATTTTCTCCTCTCAGTTGTGTTTTGTTCAGCATGTTGGACCTTTGGACTGCATATTTTAAAATGACTCCACTACTCACTGAACCATGAGGATGAAGAAAACACATATTAATCCTTCCTCCTCCATTAGTCCTTCCTTCCCTGTTTCTAAACGTGTCCGTGTGTCTGTCTGCGTGTTAGCAGAAGGTGACCCAGTCCAGCTGTTGTCTGGCTGCTGAAGTCACAGATCAGCATTTAAAACTTGCTTCTTTTACACTTCTGATATTTTAAATCCTTTCAGATTAGCAGCAGCTCTCTGATATGAGAAAACTAAATGGCCACATGATCCGATCAAACAAGACCTGAACCTTCTTCTTATCTTCCACTCTCGCTGCAGCTGTGAGGAGTAAACTGATCCATGTTGACCAGACGCACAGCTGCTTTTCTGTGATTAAGGGTTAATAAGAATAATCACTTTTTACAGCAAACTTAATCTTGTTGTCTTGTTGCCTGACCTGAGGCGCTCATGTTGATTACAGTAAAGTAGGTGAATTATTGTCATCTCTATGAAACAGTTTAATCTAACCCTGTACCAGTTAGGTGTGAGCATTCTGGGTACATAGAGATCTCACTGAGAGCTCCACAACCTCTATTTATAGAACAGGCTTCAGATTCATTCATTACATGTACCCTGATGAGCATCAGAAAATGTTAGGTTTCGTTTCTCCTTATTCCAGAGGTCAGCTCATTTATCACCCGAAGGTTTGAATATGAAATGACTAAATAATCTTTGGTTTTCTAGTGTTGGTTGGTTGATTGATTGAGTTAATACCAAAAACATATGCGCTCTGGAAAGTTCCATGTCAAAATATCAAATGGTACTTTGCTGGTAGATGAGCAGATCAGGTGTGTGTGTTTTGTGGCTCTGCCCTCCTCGGGGTTAAAAGTGGGGCTGTTGCTAAGGACCCCCAGCCCAGGAGGGGTCAGAATAGCAGGAAGACAACTTTCTATATTTAGGACTCTTTATGATTAGAAGACATTTGTCTTTTTGTAAAGCCTATTGTTGACAGGAATACAGAACATTCTTACTGCTCTGTTTATCAACAGAGTGTTACTGTGGCCCTAAGTGCGAATGGTCGTTTGTCTCTATGTGTCCCTGTGATGGACTTTTGACCTGTCCAGGGTGTACCCCGCCCCTCATACTGTGACTGCTGGATATTGGCACCAGTGACCCTGAAAGGATGGAGGGATACTTTTATGAGCTTGATCAAACATTTTTAAATATTAGATGACTTTTGTTGTGAATTAGTTCCTTATGGATAAGCATAAAATGATTTAGTATTTTATATATTATTATTGATTTTCTACTTGTTTATTTATTCGTTTTATTGGATTTGACGCAATGAAAAACAAACCCTTAATAATATGCAGTTATCAATACAGAACAAATACTGCAAAGTAACATTAAAGCCATGGGATCAGGGATGTTTTCTGGGTTATTATTAAGACTATTTTTTTACTATCTTTTGTATGGTTAATCTGGACACTGCTCACGTGTGCAGAATGAGAGTGCGCACATGTGCTGACCTGCGGTATGTGTGCAGAGTTTATTTATAAGTTGCTGCCGACGGCAGTGCTCTTTCTGAACATAATGAGCAGAGAATCACATAATTCCTGATAACAAGTGAGCGCAGCGTCTGATCAGCTTCCAGCACATAAGCACAGAGAAACACGCAACAAACTGCCCTCTTCTGTCTGTCAGAGGGCAGAATGAGAAGAGTCCCACAAAGCTCTCTGCTTAAACCCCATGTTTAAGTCCCATGCACACACCCCGCCCCTCCCAGTGGACCCAAGCAGGTAAACAAACTGCAGAGTTCAGGCGCTGGCTCCTGTGTGTGGCTATGTGAGCTGCTCTGCATTCTCCAGCTCTAAATATAAACTCCATGACAGTCAGTCAGATGTTCAGGGAGGAGGACACTCAACACCCACCACCCACCACAGGAAGATTACAGTGGGGTGGAATGATCTGACGGATAAATCTTAGCAAAGATTTATGCAAAAATTTCTAAAGGCACATTGGCTGCATACGGCTCTGATGGGACTAAGATGAATTGTTCCACGTTTGTGTTTTTAAAAACCATTCGAATTAAACTATGAATGATCTAAATAGCAAATTTTTCAATATTAGCCTTTATAACATTTATTTTTATCTTCACATGTGTTGTACTTGAACACTGAGAATTTTCATAAACCACTCTGATGCTGCTGTTGAGACACAGGTACGTTTGTTGAATTGATCACCTTCTGCTCTTCATCTGCTGCAGAACATCGAGCTGAAAGTGGAAGTAGAGAGCTTAAAGAAGGAGCTCCAGGACAAACAAGAACTTCTGGACAAAGCCCTGTAAGTTCAATCACAGAACTTTTTTTTTCAGAACAGTTTTTGGACAAAAAAAACACACAGATTTTCTATGTGAAGTTTGTCAGATGATGGCAGGCTCAATCAGTCAATGTTCATAAACGCAGCTCAATCTTATTAACCCTAAACCATAACGCTTCCCCAAATAACAAATCCTTTCTTCCTTGTTAACCTTTTAAACCCGTGAGTAAATTTGAAGAGGGTCTCACAATCTAAGTTCATTTAACTGTACACAAAAATTTCTACATTTTGTTTAAACAGCAAGCTGCAAAGATGTCTTGTCAAAGCATCTTTTATTTATATAATTACAATGTTGTGGATTGTAGGTTCCTTCTTCATTGTCAGACTTTATCAGAACTATTCAGGATGCAGTATTGAGAACAAAAATAAATGGATTCTTGGGGTAAGTACCAAGGTGAAAACAATCAGAGAGTAAACACTAAGTATAATGTTACATTACTTCTGTCTCTAAGTCTTTTTCCTTTCCGTTGCGCAGACAAGATATGTTTTCAAGAATGTAATCCAAGAGGTCAGTGACGTTGAGCTGTAATTCTAACAGAAGATGGTCACAAGATCCATAATGCATTGTTTCAAACACCGAAACTCAAAGAAAGAACAGGATTTTAAAAAACAGAGATTAGATTTCAGTGGTATTCTTTGAATAAAAGAATCACACTGGTGCTTTCCTGTTTCCATTCTCTTCCAAATGTTTTTTGGACTCAAACTACTTCTGTACACTTAGGGCTATTTTAACTATTAACTTATCATATAAATATGTATCTTTATTTACAAAGCTTTTCCCTAAAAAATAGATCAAGACCTCTTTCAAAACATTGTCCTCTTGAAAATCTACTTTAACATGCATGCTGTGTTGTCTAATTATTCTACATGTAGCATTTAGTGGCAATTTTGCTAGTTTTATTTATTTTTTGCTACATTTCCTCTTAATTTACCTCAAAGCTACAATTTAGCAAATTTAACCTTTTAGCTACTGCTTTTTAAATCTATGTCTTCAGCTTTTGGGTTACTATCCTGCTTATTTTAGGGTTGAGCTTCAATTATGTGCATTCTAACTTTTAGCTACTGCTTTGCTAATGTTAAACTTTAGCTTGGGTTTTGCCTAATTAAGAGTTTTAGCTACTATTTTGCTAATTTTACGATTTGATTGTTTTTGTTTGTTTAGCTTTTTTATTTGCTTCAACTAATAATTTCGTTTCAGCTCATTCACCAAATTTCGACTTAGTAAAAAAATGGACGTGAACCATTTAACTAAGCAAAATTTTCATTTTTATGATAAAAGTGGCAGAAAAGTCGTTTAAATTGTTTGACTCTGCTTCCATCAGTTGCATATTCTTTGGTTTTGTAGTCAGCCGAGCATCAGCTCCAGCAGACTGACGGCAGGTCGACCGAGGACAGACCGAGAACGAGATTAATAAACACTTTTCCTGAGGGTCCGCTCAACACCACGGACACTTGTCCCTGAAACACACACTTACATTGCTTAGACTAGTTTGAAAATATCTCCGTTATCCGAGCTGCTGCATGTGGCAGATGGAGTTAAAAACGTGTGGAGGGCGTCTGGAGCAGGTTTTGTGGCGACAGAGAGGCGTGTGCCATTCTGGGAGCAGGAATTTCGGGATGCAGTCGTTTACGATACAGCGAGATGCTTTCAAAGTCCCAAAGTGTGAGGAATCCTTGTTATGAGTCACATAGTGTGAAAATCAGGATGGGTGTGAAAACAATGAATCCAAGTTTAAAGGACTTATTTGTCATCTTATATGCTCGATGTGACAATATGCATTATTTTACTACTAATGATGCACAGGCCTCGAGCTGAAGAGCATCACCTCTCCCAGAATGTTAAATGACCACAGTACACATCACGGGTGGGACACTTTTTTCATCCCAGCTATAAGTGGACAGTGTGAGGACATACCACAGCCCTGCAGCAGACAAACAGTGACATCAGCTTTTCACTTGGGTTTCCTCACATCAGGTCCTAAAACTGGTCCCTCTGATGTCTGTGTGATTAATTCCACTTTCAACACTGACAAGTACAGTAACTGGTAAAATAACAACTCAAAGATTATTTTAGATCTGTCACTTAAACTGTTACTGGGGAAGAAGCCAGAGGTTATAAGGATTTGATTCGGTTCTTAGTCCCGAGCATCTTCAAGGCAGTAAGAAATAAGTGTAAATTATGGGAGAGTTGATCTAATTTTACTTGTGTGCTGCAGCATTCTGAGTCAGCTGAAGACGGTTCAGAACAAGTCTGAGACAACTTGATAATAAAATGTTACACCAGTCCAATCTAGAAGTAAAAAAATACACCAACTAGATATTAAACGCAAGCAAAGAAAGAGTTCCTACAAATATGGGTTGGGTTTAAGCACATATCCAGTCAAAAATAATGACAGTGACTCTTACAGTGGTACTCCAGGCCAACATAAAGCCTTTAAGAATAAAGTATGTATATAAGTGACTCTGAGTTCCAGGCCCAAAGATAGTACTTTTTTCCACGTCTAAATATGGAAGCAGAAAAGTCAAATTCATCCAGACTTCATCTACTTTAAGACACGCTAATAAACTCACTACTGGGTAAGGTTCGATGTGTTAGAGTTAATGACATTCAGGTCATTTAACCAAGAATGTCACACATTTGTGTAAAATAAGCTGATCTTTTTTGTGTTTATTGATGCATCTGATTTCCCCCCTCTTTAGCACAACAGCAGAGAGTTTGACCAACAATAATGAGGCAGAGCTGCAGAGACGATGTCAGGAGCGACAGCAGGAAATTGACCACATGCAGCAGGTGTTGGAGACCAAGATTCAGCTCCTGCAGGAGGTTTGCCTGCCCCACCTGTCACCATTATTACACACACACTTCCTTCATCTTCACTAATCACTGATGTTTCTCTGTGCGGGTCTGCAGGAGGCCCAGCTAGCTCGCAGTGAGGCTGAGAGGATGGCCTCGCTGGCTGGGTCCCACTCCCACGCTTCCCTTGTTTCACTGGACGCCGCCATGGAGGAGATCCCTGAGGATGAGAGGCCTCCACACCTCCTGTCCCCATCCAACACCAGCAAAGACAGGTACAGAAGACAGAGAGACCGTTCGAAAACAAATCTGTTCTCTCAAACACCAAACTAATGAAACTGATTATCTGTTTACATTAAGGTTAATCGAGGAACTGACTAAAGTGCTACACTCCAAGGAGGCCTTCATCACGGAGCTCTGTGATGAGAAGGAAACACTCACACTCCGGGTTGGAGAGCTGGAGGAACAAGTTCAGGAGCTGTCTTCATCTCTGCTTCAGAAAGACAAGGACGTTGAGGTATTTTTGCAAGAAATTTTCAAAGAGTTAAAAGTAAGAATATGAGCTTTTTGAACTATATTTTTATGTGTCTACATTGATGTGCGATAATGTGTGGAATCTTTTCTTTATTGCAGTTTTATCAAGAGGAACTGGGTCAGGAGAGGCTGCGAATCGAACAGGAGATGCAGGTATGAAACTTAATTTGTTTTTTAGAACAAGTCAGACTTAATTTTTCAGTCTCAGATCCTAATGTTATAGAGCAGAGCGCCTCATCAGAGAGCCTCTGCCTCCTTATGGACAAGCAGAGCTAAACACAACATATGTTACTCATTTTAAACTCACTATCTATGTTTTATCCAAATAAGGTAATCAACAAGACGATCATATATTGGACTAATAATCTTTCTTTTCTTCATACTCAACTGCAAAAGCTGTTTTTAGTTTCTGAAATGTACTTTATCAATGCAAGTTGCTTTGTGCAGAAACTAACTTTATATCTACTATAACAGCGCTTTAAAAATGAGTTTGCAAAGAACAAAGTCACCATTATAATGCAGCTAAAGGCATCAGCTGTTCACGATACCAGAACAAGTAAACATCCAATAAAACGTAACTGTTTTCTTGTTGCTATCTACTGTAACCTTGTGAGGAAATGATTAAATCAGCTTTCTGGAGCTAACAGAGAGGAGCAGCATGACTGTTAAACCTGCAGCGGTGTGTTATGTCAGCCTGCCATCTTACCCAGGATTTATCTCATCACATAAAGTGCCAGAATTTCATTTCATGTACAGAGTGTGACTCCAGTGACATCTCCAAGGACACACAGCTCTTCCATTACAGCAACAGCTGCACTCTTTGCTCAGACAGAATATTTCTGTTGGTAGTTAACAATCATGCCATTCAGCTCCTCTTATCTTAACAGCCGATGAAGTGCTTGCTTTTTGGCTTTTGCCTAGTTAATATTCCCCACCACCGTGGAAAATCGGTATATCTCAGTCCTTTTTACAAATATGAGTTCAAATGTGGTGTGGTAGTAGCGGAGAATCATCTGCAACGCACACTGCAAGCACAAACAGACTGCACAAAAGCACCGTTTAAAATATCGACATACAAGACGAGTGCATTCGTTCAAGGAATGTTAAGTTCCTCAATTCATGTTTTGCCTTCAGCATGTTTGTTGTTGGGTGTGTTGCTCCCTGGCAGCATTTTGTTTGTAGAGTGCCTCTGCAATGGTTTTAACTTGTAAATCAATTTTAAACGAAGAATGCAGATGTACTTGCGGAGCAGGTCCTCAGCTTCAATTATAGACTTGCTGAAAGGAAACAGGAAAAATGTACGTGTGCAAGACTTCATTACAGGACTGTCAGCGGAGAAAATGACACTACTCAAATCTCGAACAGGAGAAATCTGAAAGGGTGGTTTCAGGCCCTGCACTGATTGACTGTTTTAAAGAGCAGATGTGTGTGTGTGTGTGTGTGTGTGTGTGTGTGTGTGTGTGTGTGTGTGTGTGTGTGTGTGTGTGTGTGTGT
>JAVKLF010000064.1:10690308-10815224 GCA_034783495.1 Millerichthys robustus | reverse complement strand
GTGTGTGTGTGTGTGTGTGTGTGTGTGTGTGTGTGTGTGTGTGTGTGTGTGTGTGTGTGTGTGTGTGTGTGTGAAGGGGGTGCGTATTATAACATTTCTAAAAAGTGTTCCCTTTCATATGTGCACGAGTGCAGCAGGCATTTCCCTGCTGGGCCATTGAGCAGCTCTGGTTGAAGCTGGGCTGTCGATAGGTCGGGTTGACCTCTGAGTGCTCTGAGACTCTGGGACTTATATCAGATTGTGTTGTTATTTTAGACCAACACCAGTCATATGAGCTCTTAATTGACTCCCCAGACACCACAGACATTTAGTCAATATATGACTGCCTGATGAGGAGAGCTACTAAAATAAATAATTAATAAATCTATCTTGATTTTTCTATAGTTCAGGTCATTTATATATGAGTGATATGTATGACTCATTTAGATGCTTTAAGAAATGTAAAACACGATTTTTACACATGTGGCTGTCAGCAGCAGAGGCATTTGATTTAAAGATAATCATACTTCAAATAATAAAACAATCAACTTAGAGCAGGTATGAAAACTCACACAGCTGCCTCACACAATAATGAAGAGGTGCAGGATGGTCTGGTGCAGAAATTTTCTACTGAAAGGGTGAAATATTGATATTCTGAAAGTCAAAGCATGACCATCTGTTTGTGGTTCTCTAATGGGAGAAAAGAGTCGTTGCAGAGAAAAACTTGCAGTTAAATGCAGCATAAAAGTCTCATTGTTTGACTTTCACAGTCAAATCTTTTATATCAGCCCCATGAATAGACATTGGAAACTAAAAATAATCAATCTAGGGGCAATTTTAATTTTTGTTTGGCAATAGACCGGAACAATCTAGTAACTATATCAGAACATTTACTATTTAAAATATTTATTCTATAATGTAAATGCTTTAACATCAAATAAAGCTGTACTGTGCTACTGTAACAAAAAAAAAAACATTTGATAATTTTTAAATAAAACTGACTAAAATAGTTTTATTTTCACATTGATCATTTAACGTTTGTGTATCATTTCATAATTAATCAACAAATAGGTCGTTTTTATTGCTGTGTAGGTTATTTAATTTTAAATAGGATGTTTCTGAGCACCTGTGCATTCAGGCTGACAGAGCTGAGTAAACCAGGCAGGAGGAACAAACAATCCGGGGGTCGACACTCTGTCTCCTCACTAATAAACACAAAATAAATTTAAAAAATTCTGTCTAAACTTTTCAGTATATGCATGTTTTTAACCACAATCTTTGTTGTGAGTCAGAACACTCGGTTATTTATCCGTAAACACCCCAGTTTGAGTGTACTGGTTTCCTCCCCACCCCTCCTTTCTTCCCTGAATGGTTCGCTCCGCCTCTGCGGTCCTGTCTCCCCGGCAGCCTCATCGCTAACTCTTCCCCTCAGGATTTCCGACATCACCGAGTCCTTCCTGTGCGTCTCTCTCTCCCGGTTTCTGTCGTTAGCGACTCTGAAATGAACGAACCGAATCGGGTTCGGCAGAGGACACCTGCGGGGGAGTCAGAGGTTTGTCCGGTTCCAGCTGAACGTCCGTACGGAGGCCGGAGGATCATCACGGCTGCCCCGTCAGAATGAACCTGTAGCGGGGAGGCTCGTGCGTCACTGACAGCCTGTAATGTCGCGGTGCTCTGCAAAGCACGTGCGATGGTGCTGGGGAAAACGACACAGCGGTTCATTAACAGAGATGGGATATTGGAGAGGCAGAGACTGCATCTGATTAAAGAGACATGCCCTCTGCGCCATATTACTGATGCACCTGCACTTCCAGCTAATTCGTGAATATGTGACATTCTCGGTGTCTACGTTTATGTTAGATTTTTCTGCCCTTTTTACATCCATACTCCACCAACTATATATTTTTTTCTCTACCTGATTCCATTTGAATTACATTCCATGTTTGGAATTTCTATTTAATTTAAGATCCATGCTCCTGCCTAACTACACCATCCTTCTGCTGTTTGGTAGTTAAAGGTCTGTAGAATGCTTGATCTGAAGATGAAGGAGGCTTGTCGTATCTGTGGACGGGAGCTCTGTGGAAACCAAAGGCGGTGGATCTTCCATCCCGCCGCCAAACTCAACCTCCAGGTGCTGCTGTCTCACGCCCTGGGTCGAGAGTTGACTCGAGATGGCAAGGGAGAGTTCGCCTGCTCCAAGTGCACTTTCATGCTGGACCGCATGTACCGCTTCGACACAGTCATTGCCCGAGTGGAGGCCCTGTCCATCGAAAGGTTACAACGGCTCCTGCATGAGAAGCATCGACTTAGGCAGTGCATCAGTGGGCTGTACTGCAAAACAAACTCAGATGAAGGGGCTTTAATGTTAACCGGGGAAGGATCAGGAGATGGGATGGTGGATATTTCAGGTCTAGCCCATGCCAAGTACTGTGCCCTACTTCAGGAGGATTTGATTTACTCTTTGTATGAGTCCTGGGCTGATGACGGCATGGAGTGCCACCATCACCACCGCCCTCAGAGTTCTGCTGGTCCTGACTCGGAGACTGCAGGTGCAGGCTCACACCGCTGTGCACCAAGCACCCCCAGGAGGTGTCGTGGATGTTCCTACTGGCGTGTGGCAGATTCTGACTATGAAGCGGTTTGTAAGGTGCCCAGAAAGTTGGCTCGGAGTACTTCTTGTGGGCCATCAACCAGATACTCAGCCAGCATTATCGGAGGAAGTGTGACCGGAGGAGGTGGAGAGAGAAAACATGTAGAAGACTCCGAAGAAAACCCGTCTTCTCGAACTCTAGTCCCTGGATCTCAGGAGGTCTCCAGGACGTCAGACAGCGATCGCACTCTGGCTGGACGAGCCAGCTCCAGTCCATCTGTTGCTTCTTTAGAGACAGCAGAAGAATACGGTCAACATGGAACCGAGACAAACGAACATCTAAGCTCCCTCAGAGAAGCAGAAGACCTTGTATGTGACTCTTTATCAGAGGAACCTGTGGGGACACCACAAATCTCACCTGGACCCAACTTGTCTCTGACATTTTGTTTGTTGCAAAGCTGTTCTATCTACCGGCCAGTCCGATACATAAAGGGAAGCAAGCTCCCAGTCCTGCTCCGACGAAGCTCCAGCAATGGAAGGCTTACCTTCCCTTATCCTGTTTTAGGAACACCTTGTAGAACCCCAGACAGAGACAACTTCATGATGCCAACACCTGAGCTGGAAACCCCTCAGATCAGGGTGGATGATGGGGAGGATCATCATCTGAACTTGTTTGACACGGAGGAGTTATTAGAAGATTTGTACAAACAGTATCCTCCCCCACCTCCCCACCAGGTATCGGCAAAAGGAGTGACAGCGCTGAGAACGATTTCATTACAGTATGACGACGAGCAGCAAATATTACCTTTGTTTTGCAAATGTGCAGCATCTGCGGCATCGCATGTGAACCGGCCTAACAGGCTTTGATGTTTGACATCATGCCTGGCCCCACAAAGAATTACTCCCATCCTTTTTTTAAACTAAGTAGCTTCGTAATCCAGCTGCCAGTTAACTTATCCTACCCACAGCTTCTTCAAATAGCTTTGACTCAGGGGGATGTGAGCTGCTGTGTGTGTGTGTTCATTTATTCTTCGCTGCGTGTGGAAATCGTGTTTTACAAGTGCAGTCAGGTGTTGGTAAGCAGTTGCACATACCATGGCCTAATTATCAAAGGAGCCAGCAAAAAGGGAACATGTTTTTTCTCTACTATCATGTATTCAAAGCGTAAAAATGTTAGAACAGATTAGGCCAATAGCTCACATTTCCTACAAGTTTGTTGTAGTGGATTAAGATCAGCCATGTCTTGAGGCTTGAAACCAACCTTCAGACATAGTAGTCAGTGGCACACAGAATTTTCTGCTCCAGTATCTGTGGACAAATGTACTTCTTTCTAAGTGCAGTACTAAAAATCCAGCTCACTCAAATCAGTAATCATTTTGTCAAGAGGACACAAAGCGTAGTTTTACTCCAGTAAGAATGCAAGTCAGTCGTCTTTTCTTGTCTTAACCCTGTGCTGCTGAGTGAAGTAGGTTAGATAAGTGGAGACATGAGGACAAAATGACTCCCACTGTTGGCCTATTTTCACTTGCCCTTCAGGCAAAGCGAGCCACGCGATGTCGGACCACAGTATTATCTCAATACTGGTAGGTGACAACAATAACACTATTTAAGGATAGTTTTGGACATCTGGAAAAAGATTGATTGCGTAAAACTACATGAATTTGTTTTGGTTTTTTATGTTAACAGAGGTCATCACATATCTCTGGTTATGCAAAGATAACAGGAAGAGCTCTTTGGATGCACTCAGTCATGCTCACTCATGCATGCAGATGCTCACAAACCAAACCAGTGACTCTTTTTTTTTTTAGGTTTTTCCCGACTAAACACACGAATGAGCACAGTTTATGTACCTTGTATATCAGCATTATATATTCTAGTCTTTGTTTTTTATGAGTTTCAGACTAAAAAAGATTTGTTTTGCAAAGAATAGTTTGTAGATTTGTTAAATGTTTAGTTGTTGCTGTTTAAAAATCACATCCTGTTCGTTTTTGCAGAACCTTGTCGAAGAGCAGCAGTGTCAACTCAACCAGTACGAGTGTGCGGCCGGCCAGTGTGTCAGTGAGCTGCAGAAGGCTCAACTCCAGGTTCAGTCCCTGCAGGCTAAGATCCAGGAGAGCGAGGCCAATAACATGGTCAGGGGTTTAAACTAGAAAAAAAAACACAATGCAGTTGGATAGTTTTATCACATTGGATCTAAAGATTTAAGAAATATTGTCTTCTATTTTTAGAAGCTGCAAGAGAAACTGAATGAGATGGAGTGCGAGCTGCGCTCAATCCGACAGGCTGCTCAGAGTCAGGAGAGGACCATTCAGGGCCTTACAGAGTCCATCAGTACTAAAGACAGCGAGGTGTGTATAGAGCAGCACAAGGTGGTGTACTACTTGAACCTGCTTCAGAATTAACTGATTTCTATTGTTTATTCTGCTCTAAGGCTCAGGAGCTGTACCATCTGATTGAAGGACAAAACAGCACTCTGTGTAAGCTGCAAGAATTGGCTCATCGCAACCAGCTTGCTCAAAGCCAGGTGAGACCTCGTGTATGTATTGCATTCAGAACCCAGATCAGTGGGGAGAAAGTTGAAGATATACAGTCCGATCCTCTTTCTCCAGGTTCCAGCAGGGATGAGTGAGTCCTTGACTCTGGCTCAGCTGCAGAACGAGTTGGTCAGGGTGCAGGGCTCCTTGTTCTCCCTCGGTCTGGAGCTGGATGCCAGCCAGCGGAGCCTAAGACAGAGTCAAAGGCAAGGAGACGACCTGTTGAAATTTAAGGATCGACTCAGCTCTGAACTCCAAGAGGCCCTGCAGCATAGGGAGGTCACAGAAAAACACAACCAGGTTAGAAGTGTTTGTTCTAAACGTGTGATCAAATCAAACGTGAGGTGCGCTGTGTAACCTCTTTTCATGTCGCCGTATATAGGATCTGCATAACACCCTTCAGAAAACTCGTTCGGAGCTTCAGAGTAAAGAAGCAGCTCTGAAAGTGTGTGAGGCAGAGAAACATGCAGCAGCGGAGGAAAAAGACCGGTTCATTGAACAGCTCAAACACTCCCTGCAGGACAAAGAGCTACAGCTACAGGTGACGTCACACACACTTTACACAAACATGCAAGCATGCGTTTTTGTTTATACACATTTTCGGTCTTGTCATGTAAATGTTACCATGTGTGCAGGAATACTCGGAGATGATGGAGTCGACAACAAGCTCCAAACCGAGAGATGTCCTGCTGGAGAAACTAAGGGAGCGGATTAAAGAAAGAGACAGAGCTCTGGAGGTAAAAACATCGCAGAATTTCACAGTAGCCTCATTAAAAAAGAATGACTAAAAACAAACCCAAAATACTCTCGATATTGAATACTTCTTATCTAAACATCAGCTTTATTTACTGTAGGCATCTTACAGCATCTCTGGTTCAGTTTGTAGATTCTGATGTATTTAAT
Organism: Millerichthys robustus; assembly: GCA_034783495.1. Lineage (NCBI taxonomy): Eukaryota > Metazoa > Chordata > Actinopteri > Cyprinodontiformes > Rivulidae > Millerichthys > Millerichthys robustus. The sequence goes on along the minus strand of JAVKLF010000064.1, from coordinate 10,809,218 downwards.
TGGATTAGCTCATAACAAATATAAGCTTGAAATACAAACGATCTCCTGAAAATTCGATGCTGAAATGTGCAAAGTTTAATTCTTCCTTACAGCGCTCCATTGACGACAAGTTCTGCTGTTTGGAGGAACGTGATGGCCAGCTGAGGAGGCTGCAGCTGGCTCTCAGGGAGAAGGAGCGAGACCTGGAGAGACTTCGCTGCATCCTGTCCAACAATGAGGAAACCATCACGGTACATTTCCTAACACGTCTGAGCTGCTGTGGTTTCATTTGCAGCCTTTTACAGCGTGTAACTTTTTCATCTGGTTCCTCCTGTGATCTTGACATATCAGAGTCTGGATGCTCTGGTGCGAAGTAAAGAGCTGGAGCTGGAGCAGGCAGCAGAAGCTTACAGGAACCTCCAGTGGTTGAAGCAGAAGAGTGAGGAGGAAGAGAAGAACACTCTGAGAGAGAAAGATGCCCTCATTAACCAGCTGCAGGCTGCTCTGCAGTCACACAGCCAGGAGATGCAGGTAAGACACACTCATCCCAAACCTGTGTAGCCAGTTTCAGTTGGACAGGTACAGCAGGTTTTCCTGACACTTTTTATTGTTTTTTTGTAAACACCTAGGGTCTAACAGCCACCCTCATTGCCAGAGTGCAGGCTGGTCCCACTGAGGTGGTGGAGGAGCTGAAGGCTCATCTGGCTCTTAAAGAGAAACTCTTCCAGGAGCTGTTGTCAGAGCGCAGCCGTCAAACTAATGAACACCAAGCACAGGTCCAAGATCTGCTCAACACACTCGGCTCCAAAGACCAGTATCTGCAGGTAGGCAGCAGTGTCGGTATAGAAACACTAAATCTGAGCACAACAACCAAATGATTATTCGAACAGCCTTCACTTTGTTTCTATTAGGACTCCTCCTACAGGCTTTCCTTAGTGATAAGTGAGCGGACAGGTCAGCAGCAGGAGCTTCGCAGACAGCTGGCACAAACAGAGCAGGAACTGTGTGAGCTGAGGAGGGACAAGGAGAGAGACATGGGAGGAGAGACGGAGCACCTACGAAGACTCCTTAAAGAAAAGGAAGCCTTTATTAAGGTATTTGGTCATACACCTTCCCTTCGCTTTTCCTTCTGCTTTCTCCTCATGATGCTGATGTTTTGTGTCAGGAGCTGATTCAGGACCAGGAAGAGGCTGTGCAAAAAGAGACTGAGGCAGAGATGAAGGCTCTGAAGGAGGACATGCAGCTGGTGCTGAAGAAGGAGATCACGGCTCAGGTATTCACATGTTTTAGAGCTGAAGACAATGCACCCACACAAAAAAATCAGTGCTACAGGTAATCTCTGCGTCTCTGTCTGCAGAAGGAGATTTCTGCTCTGCACGCTTCTTTAGAGGAAGCAAAAGACAGCACAGATCACCAAGTAAGTGTTTTCTCACATTTGTACAATGTTTGTGCAGCTTAAAAGTGACCGACTTTCTGAATATTTTTTTTCTATCAATGTGTGTAGTCTGTGCTGGAGCAGTTGGTGTCTGAGTACAAGAAACTGAATGATGCCCTGAAGGCTGAGAAGAAATTATACCAAAATCTGACACGCCAACACAAGAGTGACGGGTACAGGTCATGCGTGATCGTTTTAATATCTGTAAATATAATAAGTCATCAGAGTTTTACACATTTTCTTCTTTTTGCAGCAGCTCAGAGAAGATCCAGAGTCTCCACACTGAGCTAGATTCTGTTCAGGCACTTCGCGGACAGCTGGAGGAGGTCCTGGGCAGAACCTGTAGCATGGCCCTGGCACTGGAAAGGGCAGCTAAAAAGCAGCCTGACTTTGGAGGTGGGAAAGGGCAGGGTCCAGCCTTTGAGGCTGCAGGCGGCACTTTCACTAATGCTCCTTGATCCTCAGCACTTTTGAGCTGCACATGTGCTCTAAATGTGTAACAGAGCTGCCTCCAACCACTGAGGGTCCAGGTTAGAAATTGTTAGAGTGAAAATGATGCGGCAAGTAAGTTTAAAGCAGGAATTCAAAGCGGAATTTGACTTTCAGTCATGAGGCAGCTTTGTCCTGTTAGCTCTATTCAGAGTTGAGTAGTTGGAAATGAAGTTGCGCAACTCCGAGTTTTATTTATTAACCTGTGATTGTTGTGTGAACATGTTTTTGTTTTTGATAACTGCCTGCTTTGTAGCTTCTATATCGCCATTTTTGTGTACCATCTCTCACCGGTGTCACTCTTCCAGTCCTACTGTCACAGTAAAGTTTCATCTTGTGGAGAAACTCAAGTTCATGCCTTACAGTGAAATGTTTCACCATCCATCGTATGTTTATATATCATCCGTTTGTCAACAGGATGTACGCACTCGACAAATACCCAAGTTAGAAATAAACAATACAGCCTGGTACCTAAATTTGTACCATTTAGCTTTCATTCACTCTTTTGTGGTGTACATTTTCTCTACTTGACTTAGATGTGCATGAAAAACCTCATTAAGTTGAAGCTGGGAAATACTTATTAGAAATTAATGTGATAGTAATTTAAAAAACACAGATTGCTCTGATTTTTCTTTTGTTTTTTGGCCTCTAAAATGGAATTGTTGTCTTTTGTGTTTTTAAATGCATTGAAATAAACGTGCTTGCCCTTTCTCAAAAGCACTTCTGCTATGGTCTTATTGTGTTCAACTGGGAATTTCTGTTTTAAAAAAATGTCCCAAACCTGAAATCCCCCACCGTACAACTCCTTACCACCACCCTAAAAACTGTCAAACCTCAGTGCTGGCTCTTTAAATCTTAAAAACACAGTTATGTCATCAACCTCCTGTCTTGATATGAAACTTTGCACAAGAACATCGGCTGCACATGTCTTTAAATGTCACAAAATCTAAGAAGAATAAGACGTTTTTAAATCCAACCATTCATGTCAAATGATATTTGTCCAAATTAGTTTCTCCTTCATGTTCCTGCATGAGACTGTGGCATGGTATGATCTTTATGTTTGCATGGTTGTTTGTTTGCTGTAACACCTAGTTAGATTTTTAAAATCACCAAAAATAAGGGATGTATGTTGACACGGGGGGAGAAACAAAACAGCTGGTTTATGTAACACCAAACAGAACACGCATCAGAGTGGGAAAATGGTTCATATTCAATATTTTGCCCTTACAGAGCACATACAATCAAGTTTCCCTTCATTGGTAACAAAAACTAATTATATTCAATAACTCTCAATTCTAATAATTCTGAGAATACCTGTAGACTAAGACATACATAGCACATGTAAGTTTTATAACAACCTGTTTTATTTTAAATCTCTCACTTTTCCACTGAACCTGTTTCCTGCAAACAAACATCCACTCACATTCCTCCCACTTTCTTTGTATCACTGCACACAAGCCTTTAAATAACACAACACAACTGAAACACAAGACAAGATAAGAAATCCACACTGACTCCTCTTCGTGCATTTGATCTATAACGTCTGTGCAAGTGTTGAGGATTTAGAGCAGCTCCTATAAACCCAGACTCCGGCTCGAGTGTTCTTGGCTGGTTTGTGACTCATGACATAACATTTCCCGTCAGTCTCATGACTTCCAAATGTGGTGATTCAGAGCAGAGGCAGACCTGTAGAAGGAAAGGCTAGGATGGAAACGGTACGCTGGAGTGAAAGAGATTTAAAAACAAATTGCTGGAATAAGAAGGAAAATGCAGTTTAGGGTTTCAATGAAAGAAGTAAAAGAACTGTGTTGTTCTTAAATGGTTATTGTGCTTCCAGAGCTCAGTTCGGAGGAGGAGGGAGATGATGAAGACGGCAGCAGTGAGGAGTTCACGGACAGCATCGAGGAGGATGAAAACAATGTGAGCAGCAGAAGTTTGAACTCTGTTCAGGTAAAATACTTTTGACTAATTGAATTGATTGAATTTAAACCAGAGTTTGGTCAGCGAGCAACAACAGCAAAAAAAGGTTTTAATGTTGTTGTTTTTTTCTCCTCATTTTTGAAGTCTCAAAGAGCTGGTGGTGTGAGTGAAGAACTGGTAAGGGGTTCCTTGCTCCAAATTGCTGAAATAAAACAGCTTGAAGAATCTAAAGCGACACTTGAAGCTGAGCTTGAAGAAATCCAGTCTCAGCTGGAAAAGGATGGATTCAACTCTTTGGCTGAGATGAGGTGCTCTGTTCACTCATGTTCACACTGATTGAGCTTTTGCTCCTCTGGATTGTTTGAGAAGGATCTCATTTTTGACAATATTTTGTGGCTCTGTTTTTTTCTCCCCTGCTAGGATTTCCCTGCAGAGGCTGCAGCAGGAAAACCAGGCTTTGAAAGAAAATCAACCTGGACTGGTGGGCCTGAGTGCAAACACAGGGAATAATTTAATTCAGGACGGGGCGGAGGAGAGTAGTGCAGAAGAGGATGTAGAGTTGGTAACATCTCAGGTGGTGTCTGGGAAGCGAGGTCCTCCTTGTGCTGGTCAGAGCGATGAGTCGGGGAAGAGGCACTGCAGGAGGCCGTGCTCTTTGGACCTGATACCCCACCAAACTCGGACGGTAATTTAAATTTATGTCACACAATACCATATTCAGGAGTTTTTTTTTCTCCACTGCAGTTGTAGATTTTATTTAAACAATTAAGCATGGAGTCCTCTTTTCGTTTTCAGAAGGTAGAGTCATCTAGTGACAGTAAAGAGGTGGCAGGGCTCTGTCAGGACATTAAAGAAGGTCTCCATGAACAGGCTGCTCGTCTTCGGTCTGACTTGGCTCTGAGTTGCCAGGAGATCAGAGAGCTGCAGGAGAGGCTGATGGTGTCTGAAGCCACAGTCCAGGCTCAGGCTGAGCAACTGAAGGACTATAGAGATCTGCTTAGTGAGTTTATTTGCAAAAGAAGGCTGACATGATTATAAAAAGCCCACGAAACCGCAGTCAGGTTCTGACTTCTCTCTGTGTCTGTGCAGCAGAGACATCCGTCCAGCAGGCTAGTAAGCAGGTGCAGGTGGACCTCCAGGATCTGGGTTATGAGACCTGCGGCCGCAGTGAGAATGAAGCGGAGAGAGAAGACACCAGCAGCCCAGGTCATTCATCTTGTGTGTCTCAGACCAAACTACCACTCACAGCACCTAATTTTGTTTCAGTTTTTCAGGAAGTCTCTCCCTCTCTCCTGCACTCAGAGTTTGACGACCTGGAGATGTGCACGTCACTGTCTCATCACCAGAGCTGTGACACTGTGGGCGGCGGCTGGTACACTGGAAACAGAGGAGATTACGAAATGGGGGCTGAGTCGGCGTCCCTCCAGCATCTGGTTCAGGATCTGCGCTCACAGCTGACCCGTTGCCACAAAGTGATCCGTGGACTGCAGCTCCGAGTCCGCTCCCTGTCTACCACGAGCGACTACGCCTCCAGCCTGGAGCGCACGCCTCGGAAGGTTTTAACTTCACACTCTGCAGTATCTGATGCTTTTTTGAAAATTTTCTGCATCTGTTTTATGCTCGTCTTTTAGGTTAACTGGGCATTTGAGAAGTCTCCAGCCCCTAGTGGTGTGGAGGAGGACGAGGGCTGGATGTCTGACACCCAGAGAGTTCAGTCTGGTTCCAGGCCCAGTAGGGAGCTGCAAGAGCTTATGGAGCGAATTACTTCACTCGAGGCTCAGCTGAAGACCACCAGGGCGGAGGGCAAAGGTCAAGAAGAAGAAGAAGGGAAATGTGCAACCTGGCCTGGGTGAGGAGGAATGAGTTTGAAACAGGAGGAAATGTTAAATAAAAACAGTTTTTATTCATGCTGTGGTTTTGATTTTCCTCATATCTTCACAGAAAGTACAACTCTTTGATCCAGGCACAGGCTCGCGAGCTGTCCCACCTTAGGCAGAGGATGAGAGAGGGCCAGAGGGTCTGCCACGTCCTGACCCAACACTTAGGGGATACCACCAAGGTGCTACAATTTATATTTATTCCATTCTTTACTTTTTAATGTTGCATCTATATCTGCAACATGAGGGCTTAGGGAAGGTTTCTTTCACCCATTCTCATGTTTGTTCAAATTCTCATCACCTTCCAGGCCTTTGAAGAGCTCCTGAGGGCCAACGACGTCGATTACTACATGGGTCAGAGCTTTAGAGAGCAGCTGGCTCAGAGCGGCTCTTTGGCACAAAGAGTTATCACCAAAATAAGTGGAAGTAAGAAAGACGTTATTATTACAGTACAAAAACTCACTTCCATTTTGTCTTTCTTTGCAATAGCAGCATTACTCCTCTTGTTTTGTGTTTTTGTTTGTTTCTTTGCTGCAGGGGAGCATGCAGAGAAACATGATGATAAGACAGGTCATGAGCTGCTTGCCTTAAGGTTAGTTTGCTTGATTGTTATCGCCTGCCACCAGAAGGCGAAGGCAGACAAGAATGTTTTGAACTGTGTGTTTGTGTGTCTCTTTTAGAAAATATCTTAATGAAACTTTCAGTGAATAATCATTCTATGTAATCTTTCTGTGAACAATGTGCATTCTTACAAGGAAATCTAGGCCTTAAATATCATTCGGCACATGCGCAAACATACATCTTGTGGGTAAAAATGTCATCAGTCAGTATGCAAAAAAAATGTTTTTTAATTTGCATCACTTAAACTTTCAATCCTCATCCAGGAACCACCGTGGTATCACTCAGTGCTCTGAAGGTATTAGCTTTAGCTCATTAACTTTGCAGAGCTCTAACTCCTGTTGTGTCATTAGTTTCTTGCTGTGTGTCACACAAGAGATCAGTGTTCCACATGGTTGTGAAAAGTGCCAGGAGTGTGCTGTTAATCCATACTCGGGTCATTTGAGGAGCTGTAGTTCAATAAACAGCCTGCAGTTGTCCCACTAGGCAAACCTAAAACTTTTGGCAGCTTTTTGTTTTTTGAGGCTTGCTCAGAAAAGTTCTCTGATTCTCAGCAGAATTCTCATCCTGTGTTCTCGTGCAGGCTGAGCAAAGAGCTGCAGAAGAAAGATAAGCTAATTGAGTCGCTCCACACCAAACTTCAGCAGCATCCTGAGACCCCGTCCAGCTGTCATGCCCTTTCTGAGACCACTGACCATTCAGACAGGACCTCCTTGGTGTCTGATGAGTACCAAACCAATGAAGACCTGGACCTGGGCTCAGAGTTGGACACCAAAGAGTTTCAGGAAGAGGAGCAGCTGCGGCAGCAGGGACACACATCAGAACCAGATGGTATTGCTGAACGCCATTTCTCTTTCTTTTTTATAAATCTATTTTTTCCATTCCCTTCACCTTTCATACCCCTCTTCTAGTCCCTCCATCTCTACTTCCTCCTCATGGTCATCTCAAGTCCTCCAGCAGCTGTCCCAACATGCTTTGCTCAGCCACTGTGGGTCTGACCCCTCAGACAGCTGGAGGTATGAGAATCAAAGATGGCTAAAACAACTCCTTTTTCATACTTTTTTTTGTTCTGTATGTTTCATTTCCCATTATTCTCCTCCAGCTCTTTTCAGTGCTCCTATCTCCTCCCCTTCTGTCCCATCCCCTTACCCTGATATCTGGGGTTATGACCCCCAGCCCAGGGCACTGTCTGTGATCGCTGTTCATCCAGAGCTAGACACGCTGTACAAACAGATGCAGAACAGGGGTGAGGGGCCACAAACAGTGTGTGGCATAACTGAAATGTGTAGGGTTTGTTTATGAAACTACCATTGTTTTCCTATGAGCATTTAACTCAACCTTTCTTTCCTCTGTTTGATTACAGGCTTTCCAACTCCCCATGACCAGACCCTGTTCCATCTTTCATCTGGTGCTCATAACCAGCACGATTTCTCCAGCTTCAACCAGCTATCCCAGCATGCCTTTCAACAGTACCAGCTTGGTGGCATCTCTGAGGGCCACTCCATCCACTCTGACTCAGGTTTAATGTCAGGAAGGCCTTTGTGGGACATGGAAAACTTTGTTCAGCCAATTGGAGGTTATTCTGGACACCAAACAGGAAGCAGCCAAGCAGGTGCGACAGAACATGTCCGTCCGTGTCACCTCGACTTGAACCAGCATTTTAACTGCCTTATATGCATTTAGGAGTGCATTTGATAGAGGAGCACCTGCAGGAGGTGAGGTGTCTCCGTCAGCGTCTGGAGGAGTCCATCAGAACAAACGAGAGGCTCAGACTGCAGCTGGAGGAGAAACTGGCCTGTACTGGGCACGAAGGAGGTGAAATATGTTCCCATGTTTAAGTTATAATAACCACTGAGAATCACTTCTGTCACATTGTAATGATTTAATCATCTCTTATTGTTCAGGAGCACCAACGAACATCTATATTCAGGGTCTGGACACAGTCACTCAACTGTCTAATGAAATCAGAGTTCTGAAAGAGGAGAACCTTGCTCTACAGTCTCGCCTGCAGGCTAGCACAGGTGATTAGTTGAACTGGTTTGCAACATACTTGTTTGATTTTGGAGCTTGTGAACCTATCTGGCATCTCCTCTGCTCTCAGACACAAGCGAGGAGGTGGTGCAGTTGCGAGAGGTGGCGTTTACAGCACGCACCCGTCTGAAGCAGGCAGAGCTGGAGGCCGAGCAGTGGAAGGAAGAACTGCGACGCCTTCAGGCTCACACTCAGGAGCAGGGACAGCAGATTCACACGTTCAGACAGGAGCGACAGGCCAGCCAGGATAAAACCAACAGGTTTTAAACAGTTTATAATAAATAAACTCTCTGCCGCGTGTTTCTTCTTACTTTTACACAGTCATGATGATTGATGTTTCGCCAGGTTACAGCATGAGGCGTCTCTGCTGCAGCAGCAGCTGAGTGAGAGCCGGGAGCTGATCCATTCCCTGCAGAGTGAACTGCACGTTTATGATCGAGTGTGTTCGAGCACCAAGGCAAACAAGGGTCAGTCTGAACGTTCTGGAGATTTTAAAAAATATTTTACAACTAGAATATAAGTTTTTAATGCGCTTAGTTCTCAGTTAATTGTGTTATTTTGGCTCCATCTAGTGGCTAATGGGAGAATAGTTAAATAATTATTTGCATTTTAAGCCCTTGATGTTTTGATGTTCACTAATATGATACTTAAAGCAATAAAAAGTTTTAAGTAAAAGGACCTGTTTTTCCTCTCCAGGGTACCTGTGTGAGGTGGCCGGTCTTCCCGTGGAGCTGGGGGAGCTGCTGGGTGAGGTGAGGAGTCTGCGAGCGCAGCTGCAAAGCAGCATTCAGGAAAACAGCGCTCTCAAACAGCTAGAGCTCCACAAGCAGCTGGAACAGAAGCTGGGCGTTGGGTCTCCACGGACTCCATCTCTGTCTGCCCTCACTGCCAGTCCTCAGAGAGAAACCTTCTACAGACGGCAGCTGCTGCACGGTTAGACAGAGCTTTCTAAACCTACCCCGCGACACACTGCGTGAGGCTCCGCGCGCTGTGCCGCTGTGTATTCAAGCCTGGTTTGGTGTGCGTGTGTGTGTGTGTGTGTCTGCAGACCCAGCTCCGTCTCCACCAGTCAGGGATATTGGTCTGTTTAACTGTGGATCTCCTGGTCCCCCTTACTCAGACCTAGATGACATCCACGGCACTGCAAATGGTGTGAATTTAACCACAGCTATATTACAGCACTTTATTCTACCTTTCATTTATTTAGTTTATTCTAAATAAAGCTTAGCTTCTTTGCAAAAAAAATACAACCCCCATTTTAAAAGGGTTAGGCTGTTGTGTAAATCTCATAAACTTATATTTTATGTGCAGTGCAGTACTGTATGTCTCATTGTGAAGGAAATATGTTTAGAAGATTGCAAATCATTGCATTCTGTTTTTATTTAAATTTTACACACCATCCTAACTATTTTAAAATTCGGTTTGTACTTTTAATTCTTTTAAAGCTTCCTGCTATTGCATAAGAATTAAATGCTAAACTTTACTAATTCAGTTTGTCATGAAAAAATATAAATATATATTTCCGCCAAATTGAATTCAGCTCTGTTATACCTCACACAGACCCTATTGACCCACACTCGGAACTGGAGGGGGAGGCTCCAGACGGATCATTTGCGAACCGTAACGGTCGCCATGCTATCGGCCACGTGGACGACTTCAGTGCTCTGCAGCAGCAAGTCCTGGAGGGCCAAAGTCTGGTCCAGCGCATGGAGACCACCTTGCAGGCCTGCCTTGGCCCACCACTGCTGGAGAGCAAAGAGAAAGAGAGCAGGGAGCTGGTTTGTTTCCACAATCCAAGTTGTGCAAAATATATTTACAAGGAACTCTCATACATGCATATCTAATTTAGATCTGCTTCTAGGTTCCGGACTATGGAGGTATAAAGAGCCTTCTGTTCAACACCAAGACTCTGAGGCAGATCTTGGAGGAGGCAGCAGCTCTGCTGAAGATGTTCTGGAGAGCAGCTCTTCCAAGCACTGATGCCTCCATCCAAAACCTTAAGAAGGTTTGTAAAACACAACATTATATATTTTCACTTCACTAAGAATCAAATATGTTTGACAAATAAAAATCTCATGGCGCTTTTTTTATAGGAGCAGTGCATGCAAGAGGAGATCTTATCCCTAAAACTGCGAATATCTGAGCAGGAAGAGGTTCTTAAAGGGACGGTACAAAGACTGAGAAACACCAGTCGCAACAAGGAGAGCATGGAGCTCTTCATAGTCAGCCAGTGTGAGTATTTATTTATATATAGTATTTACAAGTTCATAAAAGGTTACACATAAAATAGTAGTGTGTGTCAATTTTTTTTAACTTTCCTGTGGCAACACAAACAAATCCTCCATATTTTGTTTTCCCAGTATCAAGGACGCGTGATGTTTTGAAGAAAGCAAGGACAAATTTAGAGGTATCCAAACATCTCCACTTCATCTGCACCCTCACTCAGTATTTGTCAGATTTTCTGTGCATTAACTTCATAATAATGTCTTCTTATCTGCATTACATGGCGTGATGTCGGAAATATTTCTGCCAGAGTTTCATCAATTTTCTGTCTGACTCGTGTTTTCCGTCTGAATATGTCTCTCCTCCTTCTTTCCTTCCACCCCTCCCCACCCCAGAGGAACGAGCTAAGACTTTCTTCTCTAAGCTCCTCCCCTTCCTGTTCTTACGCCGGTAATTGTCTGACAAAATGAGAATCTAATGTCCCAGTGTCTCTTCTTTTAGTTTTTTTAACTGCTTTTCTAATCATATTACCATCACTGCTTTACCATCCTGTCTAACACATTAAATTGTTCCTCAGCATCTTCATCATCTCCTGTTTTATTCATCTGCATTTGGCAAAAAGAAACATGGGAATTATTGGAAGTGTTACCCTCGTGTAGTGATCTCAGTATCTTTCTGCAACCAGACTACTTTAGAATGTAACTGCACTGTATGTTCAAAGATGAAATGTATTTATTGGCTTTTAAATGCCATAAGTTGCTTTGACACTCATGTACTGAAGTGTCTCTTCAGTAAAACTCTGTTGTTAAATCTGTGTCTATTTACAGCTTTGTGGTGCTATACAGTGAAAACTAAAATAACTTCACAGCTCAAAGCTTCCACTCTGTGTGTGTGTGTGTTTGTATGTGTGTGTGTGTATTGATGTGCAATAGACTAAACCGCTGCTCTGTAACATTGGGATTGAACATTGTCATAAATTCATGCCTTAATGATGTTTTGGTTGTGATTTTGTGTCTGCACAGCTGCACTGCTGTCCGTTCAATCACGCATCCTCAGCTTGTCATCTGCTTTACGCAATTTTAACAAAACTAACATCTTACACAATAAACCAAACCTTGGCATGTCTGTTTTTGGCTTTAAAATGAATCATGCCACTTTTTTTTTTCTTTGGACACGTGTCCACTTTGTTTCTGAGTTCTGTAAGGAGATAGAAAGTTTAACATTTTTAATCTAAAAATGATTAAATATAATATTTGAACAGTAAAACCATGAGTGTTTCACCTCACATACCCATATATAATAATAATACTAAAACAAGTATTAGTACAAGTACATACTATTTTCATGTAAGGAATATGTTTTTGTACATTTATTTTTTTAGAGGTCTACAGATATTGTCTCAATAAAAAAGCCATTCAGCTGTTCACAATAAATGCTGTAAAACAAGCTGTTTATCTTCTGCAGCTTTATAAGCTCTCTTTCTTCTGACTGGCAAAGTTATTAAACATTTAGTAGCACCCAGGGCTTGTGAGCTTGTGGTTTTCTAAAATTATCAGATTCCATCTTTTTATTTAACTTCAAATAGCAAAGTAAACATGTTACCCAAAATGTCAAACTATTCCTTTAACATTTCCCTTCTCCTCACGATTTTAACATAAAGATCATTCCGTTCTCTGTTGTTCATATCCAGCTGAGAACTCCGGAAGTGCTGCCAGAGACCAACCTGCTGATTGCAGTGTCCTGATGACCAGCTGCGCTTCTGGACCCGCGAGGGTGGCAGCCAATCAGCGTCTGACAGCGAGGAAGCGCAGCAGCCAATGCCTGCTTTAGACTCTCAAGGAACCAGCCTCATTGCTATGACCTCTGACCTCTGTGCTAAACCAGCCAAGTTCCTCCACCCCACCTTTCTTCCCCTCCGTCTCCTGCCCAAACTCTTGTCTTTTCCCCTTTTCTTACCTCCTCCAGGCAGAATAATCTGCATCTTAAGCCTCACCCTCCACCTCATGTACTGTCTTTTGGTGAACAGAAAACAGAAACAGTCAGTAGTTTGCCTTGTCATGTGTGCAACGGAAAGTTTACTAAAAAGTGCTTCTGGTGGTTTCAGTAACGTACATCCTACTGATTGATCTGTCTCAGCTACTCATCCATGACTTCACATATGTTCAGTGAGTCAGGGGGATTTGTTGCAGAAGCAGCTGTCTGTAATTCATCCACCTGCTTCTGAGAGCAATCACACACAGCTAGACAGCTTGTGAACGAAAAAACAAATAGATGTTCGTGCATGTTGAAAATGGTTTGAGAGAGGAATTCTGCACACATAATTTGACTCTGTATCTGTTTGAATCACTCACACAAAGACAACTCACCCGCATCTTTATTTTCCGTGGCTTGTGTTATTATTGACACCCTTTTGCAAATGCAATGCAAGAAAACGCAGACCTCATAAGCTATCATTACACACAATGGAGGAATGTACAGTAGGTAGGTTGTGGCTATATTTGTGAAGGAAGTCAGCCATTAGCCAAGGTTTATTAATATTTTTAGCAATGCCAGTGAAAGGTTCTGTTCAAGTCCCGAGCTGCTTCATTTTTATCCCAGAAGTGTGCTATTGACAACACACTGCAAAGTATTAAATAAATCAAAGAACAAGAAGATTCATTAAAGTTAATTGTTAATGGAACAGAACCAGACTAAACACACATCCCCACTCCTTTTGAGCATGTGCAATAATAATGTTTCTTCAGTAATTATGCTGCACCAGGTTATAATTCACTCTTATTTATCCATGGTTTAAACACAACTAGTGTTACGATTGTACTTGAGTGTTAATGCATGAAAAAGATTGTACCCGAAAACTGAAACAACGGAGCAGAGAAATGCCAAAGTTTGAACTTTGAACTTTTCACTCTGACCTGCCTTATCCATGTGAATGTTAAACCCTGGACTGGGTCAACCACATGGTTATCGATATATGACATTTTGTTCGTTTGTTTTTTAAACAGGCCCTTAGAACCACAGAGACAGTAACCGTTAGACAGCGGGTTCAGTTTATTGAAACTTTTTTATTTGGACCAAAACTTTCTTTTCCAAGCAAGGCAATGTTCGCAAATCTTCAAGTTATTTTCTCCTCTTGGTTTAGATTGTCGAAGCATTCCCATGGTAATGGCGAAGTAGAATAATAAGTTCATGCAAACTTTGGCAAGCTGTTGGTTTAATCATTGTCCAGTTATTTCTTCGGTTCAGCTTCACATTTATTTGGAGGTTTTCTTGCTGTACATGTGCCATTTTGGGCTGTAAATAACCTGCTTTCATGTATGAACTTTGTGTGAGTGTGTTGATGTGCGTGTGTGTTGATGTGTGTGTGTGTGTGAGAGAACATCCAACGTTTGCTTTCGGCAAAGTTGATTATCTGGGTAGCTGTGCAATAGCTCGCTTTTTGATTTTGATGTTAAGCATCATTTTTTTTGTGTGCGTAAGCTTGCTTTCCTCTACCTCTCACAGTTTTTGTGTGTTAGAGGATTAAGCCACTTTTAATCAATTAATCACATGGGTCGTATCTGATTAGTTCAAACTATGCCTTTATGATATTTAATACATTAATCGTGTATTACAAAGCTCTGGTTAATGTTGCTTCGCTTGCCTTTAAATTTAGCCTGAGAGCGATTTCAGTCTCAGTGGTAGAAATGGCCTTGATAAAGCTTCTACTTGATTTCTGCTAAAAGAGGTTTTGTTTACGCTTCAGTCTCAAAAGATTAAAGACAAAAGTTGCCAAGTAATTCAAAGGTGGGTCAGACATTGATGGGAGAAATTTAAAATAACTTATTCAAAATAAAGGCAGCTTCAGAGATGATTGTAAAGCTTAACCACCACCTTGTTAGAGCGTAAACAAAGCGTTTTTGGGTTTTTTTTTGCTTTTAGGGAAAGAACCAAACAATGAATTAATGCAATGTATTGTTGGTGTAGAGTTCCATATGTATATAATGCTATCTGATTGGAGCAGGTTCATTTTGAGTGTGTGCATAATGAGCTCGTAAGCCTACTCAGGACTCCTATTGATCCTGTCTTTGGTGTGATGTATTGGCGACAGTATTAGCAATGAAAAGATTTGAGAAAGAACAAATAAAACGGTGGAAAATAATGTGGTTTATTTCTGGTTATTGTCTTTTTACTACTTTGTTGTGTTTTTCAACATGTTTCTATGAAAACAGACTATCTACCTATCTAGAGGTTATGTGGAGTAGTTAAGAATAGTTAGTATGTTATCTGCAGCTAACAGCAGTGGGAATATTCAGTTTGGAGAATCATGGGGGAGTAACGTCGTGTTTCATTTACCTCAGAAGTTGAAACTAAAGTCAGGTCTGGAAATGACGTCACACTCAATTTATGTATTCCAGTTGCGAGTTAAAACCAGTGGGATTAGCTAACTGTTGTGATCACAGATAACTCATTCCTCTGCAGACAGACACTGCAACATGTTCACTAACAGGTAGTACAGTAAGTGACTGGTTTCATGGGAGATGCAAACAATGTATTGCTGCAACTGTCACTGGGTTTTATGTACAAGGCAGCCTAGTTGGATTTTGAGGATAAGGATAAGGTTGAGCAGAAGCATCCAGTTTCATCTGTAGCTCTTTTCACACCAAAATTAATAATTACTGAAATATTCCAACTTCAATTTTTGGGGGCTTGCAAGTCAGCCAGCTGTCATAAGACTGCACTAAATACAGTGACCAAATGTGAAACTGTTTTGGAGTTTCTTTTTTTTTAAGTATTACCTTTGGGGCCAGATTTGGCCCACAGGCCTTAGGTTTGACACATGCTCAGTCTGAAACAACTCAAACTCAAAGCTTTTATCAGTATTTTCAGTAAAATTCGGGTTTGTCTTTATACAGTTACAAATATTATAGCATAAGAATATTTCTGCATTTATGTGCACAGTTTTAGCCAAAACAAGCAATCTTTTTTTCAGAACCTGGACCCTTCATGTTGGAAGTTGTCTGTAGACACACCCTGGGGTACATTCTTAAATTACAGCAACAAGGTGAGAAGTCAGAGATCCCGACAAGTAAAAACATGCAAAGGAGTCTGCTGAAGCTCTGGTGCTATTAAAGCTTTAAATATGTGGGTCAAAACCGTCATGATGTTAACGTTATAGTAAACGGTTGCGGAATCATTGTGAGGAGAAAGTTTATGATCCATATTTGATATCTGAATCCTACACAAACTAAACTGTAATTTGGCTGATTAGTAGAGGAAAAAAGAAACATAAAACGGTGTTATAGAGTTTAGTGTGTTTTGTTTCCCAACGTAGGGGTGCGTTCAACAACAAAAAAATCCCGGAGTATTATTCCCTAAACAACTTTAAAAAATACCACACAAGCTGGTATTCAGACCAGTATTTTCTGTCTTTATTTGCAAACAAGTAAAACTTTGTACAGTGGATCCTTACACTGGTTTTGGCAAAGCATTTTCAAGTGTTTGAAAATGCTTTGCCAAAACCAGTGCCTCTTTTTGTAAGTCTGTAGAGAATCAGCTTTGACCAGATTCATGCAGAAAACATACTTCAGTTCAAAAATTATTCTAAAAAAAAAAAAAAAAAAAATACAGCTTAAATATTTTTCTATGAACACTCAAGTGAACAAACTCTGTACATGTAAATTTATGGCAACATTTCATTTGAGCCCTGTTAATGATCACCAGAAGGCTGCAGACATTTGAAGCAGCTCAGAAACTTTGACAGGTCTGCCTCCAAACGTAACCCACACATACAGTACATTCATGTTTGATAAACGGAACTGAAAACAGGTGCACGAGCCGAGATCGTCAAATCTAAAATTTAAAACGCAACCTGAGACACCACAGAACAAAAGCTGTCTGCTGCTGCTGCATAGTTAGAGGCTTACATCATCATGCATACTTCCAAGAGGGAAAACGTGCTCACATTTATTTCAAGGGAAAAAGGCAACTACAGAAAGCGAACGAAAGCCCGACCAACATTCCTTATCTGGATGTTTTCAGTTCAGTTTATGGAACAGATTAAAGTCACTCACCACTGAACATTATGTTCACAAAGCAGGGCACTGTGCCTCTACATGTGACAATAGTTTGATACAAAACAGTTTCTGTTTTTTTTTTTAATACATATTAATGTCACAATATAGCACTTAAAGTTAACAGTTCAGTTTGTCGCTACAGGTCAACGGTCATACTTATTCTATGCATTCAATAAATAAAACAAATATATACCAGAAACATATAACAACAGAGATGCACGAATTGCAGTTTTCGAAGCCAATTAGGTTTTTGAAAATCTCGGACCATCCGATTCCAACCAAGAACATAAATTAGCAGCAAGTTCATCATTTATCAAAAGCAGAGTAATCATTTGATTTGCCAAATTGAGAAATCCCTAAAATTTCCAAAAACATCTAAAGCTTTCTCCCATTATTTAAGGTAGAGGTCAGCAGTGGACATACAGGAAGCATCTGTAACCTACCATCAAAAAAGGTTTGTTTTACTTTAATAGCCTCTTATAGACAGCTTTGTTGGTACCCATACAGCTCATTGAAACAATGCTTAATTTCTTGTGAAAGAAATCATTTGTCGTTTATGCTAAAAAATATTTGCCAAAATAATATGAACATGTGTTGGGACCCTTAAAGCTACAATTATTCCTTGTTTTATAGTTTCAAACTTACGTTTTGACTTTCATTAGCATCACAGGTACATTCAAGCTTTTCATTCAGCCTGTTTAAAAAGAACAAACAGCCACTGGGTAGGTTTGTATCACTGTGTGCACCACACTGAACATGGAGCAGATAAAGCAAAGACAAGAGATGTCTGAGGAAGATTATTTTTATGTTAAAGGTAAAGGCTTTAAGACCATCTCTAAGCAGCCTCAAGTTCCTGTAACCAGAGCTGTCAAAAATATTTTAGAGCGTAAAGGTTCATAGGACTGGAGTTAACCTCCCAGGATGTGAAACAAGAGCCAAGGAAACAATCCACAATTTTGCAATCTAAGCTCCAAGTTTGTCCAAGTGTGTCATGCAGATCCCACAATATGCTCCACTATTGGCAGAAAAAGAAAATACCCTATTTGGAATTTACCAAAATGAATATGGACAAGTCCCAAAGTTTCTGGGACTAATGAGACAAAACTGGAGCTTTATGATTACTATTACCAACAAATTTATTCATATCTAAACTTCACCCAACTTTATTTTCTTGGCTTTAAAACAAACGCGTTTTAAAAATAGCAAACTTTGGGCTTTTGTGCAAAAGATAGCACCTTATTACGATGCATTCCCTGGTAAATCAAAATCTGAGTGTCGGATTTACTGCTGGCTGGTGGTGTGAGATAAACAAGAAGAGCGATTTTTGATCAAGCAAAGGAATATATATATATATATATATATATATATATATATACACATTTTTGCCTGATTCTGCTCACATGGCCAGCACTCGCTTCATCTTTAGCCTCAACAATTTTTTAAAAATACCTGCTAATCACCTATCATTCAAAATCCTATGAAAAAGTTCCTATTCATGTCTTCTACCTGACAAAAAAATCCAACACGACAGATTTACACAACATGCATCAAACAATCTTTTTTCTTGCATACTAACTTCAAAATAAGAAATCAGAACACACAGTGGTTTAGACAGTCTCACATGTTTGTAGTTATCAGTAACAGTACAGGTCTTATTTCTCCATGAACCTGACACAGCCACAGGCGCACTTTGTTGCTTTTTAAATACAGTGCACCCTCACCCAAAGCCATTCGAGTTTAACTCACATGTAAACCTGTTTCAGTGCAAGATTTGGCTAAATGAGATCACATTCTTTGGTTATAAAAAAACAATAAAACAGCAGAATACAAACATGCTTCTCTTTAGAAGAGCTGCGGAGCTTGTGAGCGGAGGCTTAGATGGGCTTGTAAAGCAGGGAAGTGACGTATTTCTTTTTATATCTGTGAGTAGCACTCAGGACCATGACTCCATCCTACACAATGAAAAACAAAACAACAGATAAGACGCTCAAAGGTTTCTGCACAGAGGAAATGAATACAAATTCTAGAATTTAATGATCTACCCGCTACATTAGAAGAATGAGACCGCCATCAGTGTACCAACCTTTATTGAAAGAGCATAAAGGTGATTTAGCATCACGTGGTTGGGTTCTGGCAGCAGGGCAGGATCACACTAAAGCAAAGTGAATAAGAAAATACAGAAGAAATGAGCAGTGACCAAAGTTTAAAAATGACAACATGATTTAGAAGCATTTAGATAGAAATGTATTAAACAACTGGAGACACTGACAGATATGTTGGTGTCTTTGTTAAGAATAACTTGAAGCAGGTGAGGGGGGAGAATGGGCGGGGCTTTGAGGTGCTCTTCAGGTCTGAAGATGTACTGCTCCTGACCGTAAGGACCTGGAGGAGAGCTGGAGAGGTCTACGACGAGAAAAACAGACGGCTTTAGAGTTCAAATATTGGTACTAAGACATTCAGCGGTGTTTGAGATCTGCATTATGTTTCTGATGAATCGATATCGACGGCGTCTAGCTGATCAAATCAAAAGCAGGAAAAACTGGTGAATGCGACCTCACCTGACGTGTCGGAGCACTCCAGAGAGTCCACCTGCAGAGCGTCAAACACCTCAAAGTCAGACTTCTTTACTATAATCAGGTTGTTGATGGTGCCAAGCTGGCTTGTTACCACTGGCTGTAAAACAGAACAACAATTAAACTTTTAACCCATTTTGACTGTTCAAAAAGGGTAACTGCAAATTGCAACTCCACATAAAACTATTTTTCTTTAGACACAATTCTAACACATCTTTAATAAGTGCATATACACTGATTCAGCTAAACTGTTGCTTTTTTATATTTTTCGAGGATATGATGGAGACCTGGAGCTACTGGTATCAGCTGCAAAGGAGGATTGGCTGTCTTAATGATCTTGCATAGCAGGCTTTAATAAGTACTGTTCACGCTCACTGTGGCGTTTAATTTGCACTTTCAACAAATGTAACACCAGCGTAAAGGAAAGTGCTATTATGCACCATTTCCTGTATATTCGCTAGGCAGGAGAGGCAAAAAAAAGAGCAGCACCTCGCTATTTACACGCCAGCACATTTAGCTGCTCACTGAACACCATTTAAACAGCACATCACCATGAAGATGCTGAATGCATACAGTTCAATCCATCTGGGCAACAGTATCCAATCACATGGTTGATACAAATAGGAATAATTTGTATTATAATTTGTGCTGTAGGAATAAATGATTAAAGGTAACATAGCATTAAACCCATTTAGCCACTTTACTGTGCAGTAAACACAACTCTGAACAGCTGTCTATGTTCGTCTTTCTCAACTGATTATGAGTGAGCCTAAATGGAGGTCTAAATAAATATTTTTGTGAAGACGGTTCTGTTTGGTTTGTCCTATTCTGGTGTTCCTGACACATTGAATTTTGTGTTTTCTTCTATGACACACAAGAACAGCCTGACCCACCACTGTGTCCCAGGACAAATTCTGTAAGGACTAAAAATATGAGGAGGAAGGAAAAACAAACAAAACAGTAGTTTAAAAACTGCTTAGAATGGTAAGGAGAAAAAAATCTGTATTAAAATATATTGCTAATGTCAATTTATAAGCATTAGCTTAAAAAAAATCTGCTTTACCTCATGAACCAGACAGACTAACAAGTCAGAGAAATGCACTTAGTTAAATAATGCGTGATACAATCTCAGGCAGAAAAATAGTTGATTTGGTAATTACATTATCTTTGTTACACTTTAACTTATGGCTTGGCTGATCACATTTAGTGATGATGCAAAAACTCTTAAAATTCCTTTCCATGATTATGAAAGTGACAAACAAATAAAAAGTGACAGAGCAGTACCTCTGAAGGATCATGAACCCACTGTCCATCCACAAAAAACTTGTACTGGTGCTCTCCTTCAGGAAGGTCCAAAATGGCTACAAAGTCATTATGGCTTTAAAGAAAGACAAAAAGACCAATAATCGGAGAAATTTCAGTGCATGCTACAATAATGCTACATACATACATAAATGCTACACAATGGCTACATAAAATCTACAAGCCTTCTCTTGAATCAGAGGCATATTACCACAGGGTTTACTCACACAAGACTGCAAGATGTCTTCTGCAGAATTATCTTTTTTACCTCTTATTTAGCGGTATCTTTGTGTTCCAGTTATTGAATGAACCAGCTATGTAAACGTCTTTTCCCCCTCCAGCCCAGCGGATCACCGTTGGTCGAGCCTGAGGACCAGTTTTAACAAGATCATCCATATCAGCCGTAAACTCTTTGTCTCCTGAGGTCTGAAAACAATAAATTTGTAAGCTATATTAGCATTTCAAAATATTCTTACCGATTAATAAAATCATAATCTAGTCTGAACTTTTGGAGGCATACCTTGGACTCAGGACCGTGGGTATTGAAAATGTTGGGGTCATCTGTGCTGTCCACCATCTTGCCGCTAGATTCTTGGTCCTTGTGACTCCCGCCGCTGTCAGAGCGTTGGGCCTTCCCTCCATGGCGATCTGCAGACACTCTGTCACTGGTGTTGCCCATGGTGAGTTACTGTATATTATTCAACTGGAAGACAATTAAAAAAAAAAAATTTACATTTTGTAATGATAAACACCCACATTAAACTGATAACCAGAACTTTTCTGAGCAGCTTGTTTTAACTCGTACATTCAATTTTTGAAAAAGCAGCTAGTTGGTGTAACATGTTCAATAGCTGTTTTGCTGTGGAAAACATTTAGACAAAATTTCCAAGAAATGAAGCAATGATCTAGTATTAGTCAATATTAGTCACACTGTGTTATGATCCGGAAACAACAACATGCCTCCGCTGACAAAGATGTATTCTGGTCATCCTCTCTATTCAAAAGGTTTACCATACAGATTATGACACATCTGTTTTTGATTCATATAAATTTCATCAGTTCTTACCCCAGACTTATGGTATTTGTCGGTTTCTGCTGAGTATTTTTTATGCATCATTTAATTTGATCAAACTTAATGTCCACTGTCCATTCCCACCCCAACCAATTTACTTAGCTCACATGAGACATTTTTGTTATTAAATGTTTGAGAAATGGGTTCTTGACACTGTACAACCAGGAGCATGGTTATCTGCACTTATAATGCTGTTGCTGTAAACGTATAATAAATTTAGTCTGCTGACACTTTCAGCTGTGCTCCCCCCGCCCTCTCAGCTCAGTCCGGGAGAAATATTTTTAGCTGTTGTTCGCAGTTAAGTTAGCTAGCAATAACCCAGCTGCCACTAACTTGGCAACTTGTCAGTTGTGTCCAAAAGAAGCTAATGCTCACAATATAAACCGTGCCGCAAATATAACAGCATATAGTTCACCGTGCAACTTGAAAAAAATAATAAAAAAAAGAAACAACAAACCAACTCCAGCTGCAGCTCCAGTTAGTCCACGGTCCTCCTGTCTGATTCACAACATCAACACAACTGTACAACTAGGGCGAACGCTAAGGACAAAAAGGATATTAAAGGCCCACCAATCAGGAGTAAGAAGACCAGTGACGTAATCAGCAAGCGCCCGTCTATCTAACAAAACAAATGACAGCTGCAAGAATTGTGTTGATAAAAGTAAAACGGGTCGAAACATTATCATTTATAAAATTTACAATAAATTACAGTTAATTGATTTATATGCTACAAAAATGATTGGGTATTTTCACTGATTTACATTTCATGCTGATATTTCTTTCTTTCTTTCTTTCTTTTTATTTGTTTATACAGGTAATCTCATTGAGACATGTAGTCTCATTTACAAGAGAGACCTGTAACTTATTTATACACTTCACTTTAATTCAAGAGAAAATATCAACTTCAATAGCCTATATGCATGTTTACTCAAATGTCACATTATATATAGGCTACTGTATAATAAATTGAATTATAAATTTTGCTATTATTTAATTAAACTTGTGGTTTGTAACTTTTTAAAAATTTGAACAGCTTTCAATAGGATATGTTTTGTCATGGTCAGTTTTAAGGTGTTTAATTTTTTTTTAAAATCAGTTTACTTTTAGGTGGTTAAGGGTGAACCAAAATGCCTTTTTTCTGTCTAATTTTTTATGTCAAGGTTTAACTTCTATACATGTTTAACTATTTCAATATCAGAAAAAATATCAAGAAAACAGATTTAAAAACAAAAGTGCCTAAAAAATGTTTTTTTAATGCCTTTTTTTAAGCTGCTCAAACAAATCTTTGTTGGTCCAACAGCTTTGTCTCAGGTGCAGTGTGTAAGACAGCTGACTGTTTCCTTAAGCTATGATAATCTGGCCACATCAGCATGACACAAATGTGATTTACACTAATATGGACAAAAAACAATAAAATAATGATTCAGCTTTAAAGCTTTGCAACAAGTTTATTTTTCTTTAAACACCTTGGAATCTCTTTAAGAACATGGGAACACATTTAAAAAAGCATCACATTAGTCTCTTTCACATTTTCAAATTGCAAATCAGTCAAGCTATGTGTGTTGTTATTACATAAATATTGCATGCAGATCTCAAATTATCTCTAGCATGTTTAAGATTTTTTGAGGGACAAGTGAAACAAACAAAAAAAACCTGATGCATTAATAAGCTGTTCAGCAAAAAAAAAATACAGACATCACAACTTTAAAGACAAAAGTGTCATTAGAGCTTTCTTAAGCATTATATATGTAAGAAAAATTGTTCATTAGCTGCCAAGTCTCTTAAAACGCCATCAAGTAAATGTCTTTAGTTTGCTAGCTCTGGTTTATAAATAAGCAGAAACAATCACACATTGTAGTAACAGTTTGAAACATGCATACATGGTCCAATTTTTACACCAACCTTCTAAAAAGTACACACAATTAACCTTGCACTTTGAATCACAGTTTCAATAATGGTCAAATGTTCATCAATCTCATTAATGATGTGACAGCACAAACAGAAAATGCTGAGCTGTAAATGATAAAAGCCTGAGGTGTTTGTCAAAAAGAAGCCACACAACAACAAAAAAGGTTTTTTGCAGGTATTTTAGTCTAGGTATAACTGATTTACGTTAACTTGTGTCTGTGTTTTATCTGCTCCTCTGTGCCTGCTCAGCCCCTCCCTCTCCTGCTTGTCCCTTCACAGGTGTTTGCCATTTGAGTTCGTTAGTGTCTCTTTATAATGTATGATGCGTCTTTGTGCTTAGTCATGTTGGCTCCCTGCCACTTGTCTGGGTTGTTGGGTTTTTTTGCCAAGCCTTGTGATTATTCCATGTTTAGTAGAATGTTTGCTGCCATAACGACTTTTGTTTTGCTATTTGTTAAACGTGTTTTATATTTACTGAGCTCTGGGTTCTACCTCTTAAAAACCTGGCAATTTTAATCAGTGAATCCAATAAATAAAGGAAAAACATGTAAATATGCAGTACATAAATACAGTATACACAGCTAATAAAGACTCATCTTCAAAGTTTGCATCAAGAGGCTGTAAGGCACATCAAAATGATTACAAAGAATAGTGGTTTTCACATTGCACACACAACATGTGTGTCTTTATATACACACACACACACACACACACACAAACACTCTTCCAGTGTTTAAAAAGGTTTTTTTAGGCCTGGTTTTGGTTAGCTGGCAGCTGCTGGTCAGAGCGCTGCTCCTCTGATAGTGTAAAGTCCTTCAGAGCAGGTGCTTCAAAATTAAAAAGTGTGAAATTATTTATCTCCAGTGTGTGGCCAAGTTCAGCAGATATAGTGTTTCGTTTCTCAGTCTGAGACAGACGTGCTGTGTGATGAGATCTAGACTTTTCTGATGAAAATAATCTTCCTTGTTAAAAAAAACAGTCTCTTTTATCATGAATTAAAAGAAGGAAAAACAGTATCCATAAATAAACACTTTTTACTACAGTGTATCAGCTGAAATGTGTGTGTCAACCATTGTTTGGGCTTGTGTGTAAAAACTAAAGAAGCGTGTTATGTGCAACTTTAAGATAATAAATAAAGCATGCGCACCACATCTGATTAAAAACACTAATAGCAGGCAACTCATAAAAAAGCATACAACTTTCTAGCCCATGACATCATGCTCTGTATGTTTCAAGTTGTTTTGGACAGTATTTTTTTTCTTTTTTCCAGGCATTTTCAAGTTTGATAAATACTAAGAATGTTCCTCCTCCCCTTGCCTGCAGTCATCATTTTGTTATCCCCAAGCTGGTCTTCATGTGCTCGTAAACTACGTAGCTTATGCTGACAGCAGGAATGACTTTCATGAAGTTTGGCAGGATGCCACGGTAGAGCCCAAAGAAACCATCTTTGGCTACAATTGTCCTCAACAAAGAACTCATGGAGGGCTGGTCTGACACATCCAGAGATGCTGCAGAGGAAAACAAAAAATCAGTTCAAAGTGGCAGAGATGGCTCTCTTTTTCTTTTTTTTTTCTTTTCTAATATGAGTAAAAAGTACCAAGTTGTTGCAAACACTAAAATAAAACTTCAGACACAGTTTGGAACTTGATGAATGACGTTGATGAAAGGGCTTGTCTAAAAATAAATGTGTAAAAATCGCTGCCTGACAAGACTTTCATCCCAGCGAGTGGATAAATGGAAGGAGGTATGTCCTTCGAAGTTATGAGCATTTTGTGCAATACCATGTCGGCATTAAACATCCGGTCCATTTCAAACAACGGGGCAACACACATGCAAAATGTGGCAAAATGTTGTGCGCTTTGTGTAATAGTGTGTCCTGTTTTGAGTTCACCTTGCGCTTGCATCCGTGTGCGGACCAGCGCGAGAGGGTAGCTGGCCAGCTGGCCGCAGGTACTGGAGATGGTCCCGCAGCCCAACAACACCAGAACTCCGGGGTTCGCTGAGTCTTTGGCGTGGTACGACAACCAGGCGTTCTTTAGAGTCTGAGAGAGGAGGGGGGAGAAAAAAAAGACAAACTCAACCGCCGCACGTCAGCTTCATAACCCGGACATGTTTCTGACTCATTTTAATGAAGCCCAGCAACTCTAGATAAGCATCAGCAAAAAGCACTCAGCACGTACCTCATAAACAGCTAGGTCGATCCCCGCGTAGGGAATAATGCCAAGTAGGTTTGGAATGTAGCCCTTATAGAAAGCGATGACACCCTCCTTCCTCAGGATCTTCTTAGCACAGTCAAACGTTCCTGCATACTGACCAGTTTTCCTCAGCGTCAGGCGGGTCTTTAATACCTTTAGTCAAAGCAGTGCAAAAGAGACACGAATGAAACAGAAAATAATTCTGGGTTATTTTAAATCACTTGCCAAATCAGCCTGATTTTTTTTTCCCAATTTAAAAAGCAACTTCTTTTTTTTTCCCTCTTACTTTTGAATCACTCTTCCTGAGGCAGAACAACAAATACTTGTACCTCCATTGGGTAGATGGCGGTCTGTGCTGTGGCTCCAGCCATAGAGCCAGCGATAAACCTCTTATGTGTCTCAATCTTCTTTCCTTCTGATGACAGCAACTTCTTATACTGTAACAGAAAAAACATCCCCCGCTTTTAGCCACTTTTTTTCTACAATCTTATGTAATTAGCAGCACACGTTTGGAAAGTAAAAGGTCCAAACCTGTTCATAAGCCATGAACTTGATGGCCGTCTCAGGCGCGATCTTCAAAACATTGATTCCATTTCCTCTCCACAGTGAGGTCAGACCCCCCTCCACAATCATCTGTCTGAAGCCTCCAATCAGACCGATCCTGTTGACCTTGGAGGAATGGACCTGCAGTGTAAAAATAGAAATGTTAAGCCCAACGGTTTGACACAAGCATCTATTTATTCATCTGTGTCTCTTTCTTGAACTTTCTTCACCTGCATGAAGACTTTCAGTCTGTCCAGCGGGGCAGTACCGGTGCGAGAGACGGCGCCCGCCACCGCGCCCGCCACCAGCTGCTTCCACCAAACGTCTGAGCTCTTCTCTTCCTCGGTGAATTCATCCGGGATGGAGAGACTGTCGCCTATGTCCAGCACCTGGTGATTTAACGGGCATTTTGAATTTAATTCACTGAACTCGAGCATTACGACACGTCACTTTTATCAGTCAGTGTAGACCAGAGGTTCTCAATCTGACTCCCTGGTGTAGACAATCTGGTTAAAACTAGTACTTTGATGCATATTCTCAACCTATTAATGCAAAACTATGTAAATTGTTCTGAGTTAGACTTTCTTACTCAAACATGCATGTCTGTGCGGCTTTAAAACTAAACCCTCACAAGCTGAACTTCTGCTTTCTGTTTTCATAGTTGTGCAGCAACTAGTTTTGAGTCAGACAACAGAAAGAAAGAACGCTGATACACTAAGAACATACCAGACTTGTGTTAAAAAATGCACACTGTAAGCACTGAATCATCTGAGCCTTGCATGCGCTAGCTATTCCAGCTTAACAAACTAGATATTTTGCCAATAGCAAAACTAAATAACGCCAAACAAAACATGGAGCAAAGGCAATTTAATGCAAATCTACTGGGGAACACGAGGGATTCCAGAGCTGGTTACTTAGTTAGTTCATTGACCCCTGTGACACGTTTGTGTGAGGTTTGCAGAGAAACATTTAGAAACAGGTTCTGTGAAGAGAAGCAGTGTGTTGTACAAGCAGCAAGCCAGTCAATGACACCTTTATTTGCTCCAAGAATATGGGGTTGGGCATTCTAAGCAGAAGCGGAGGGGGACAAAATGTACTGCTGCGGCCTAATTATCCTGTTTAGTTTTACAGCTGCAGCAAACTGCAGAGAAAATCTATAGTCTCTAACAGAGGAGGAGTGCAGGACGAGTGATTATCCATGCAGTTGCCTCTGAGTGTGGGCAGTTTCATAGAGTTTTTTTTTTTTTCTTTTTCTGTGGGCCGTACCGAGGAGTGTTTCCAGTAGCGGATGATCTCTTCCAGGTTGAAGGCAGGGTACAGCAGGAAGTGTTCTCTGAACTCGTTCCAGTCCACCATCATGGTCCCGTCAATGTCCATACTGAGGGTGCACACAAACATCTTTTTTTTTTCTTTTACCTTGATCATAACAGATGCATAAACATTCAGATGCATGAAAATGTGTGGAAGTGGAGTTCCAACCTGTGCAAAATTTTCTGGGCATCCTCCTTGCAGATGTCTATGCCCAGTTCTGCAAGGGATTGCTGGATCTCTGAGGCATCAATGCGCCCTGGTGCACATTTAAGTAAAATAAGTGGCTGAAATGTGCTGCAATACGAGCAAAGCTGGTCTATGGAAGAAAACATCCAGTGCATGGTTAAAATGAGTCCGTCCTCATCTCCTACCATCATCATTCCTGTCCAGACTTTTGAATGTGAGTCTCAGCTTCATCTCGTGATCTTTCAGGTACTTGGTGAACTCGTTAAAGTCCAAACACCCATCATTGTTTTGGTCCCCAGTTAACACAATTTTCTGCAGAGAGAGAGAGAGAGAGGGAGGGAGGGAGGGAGAGATAGACAGAAAAGAAAACGTAAATTCTGTAAAAGTCAGTCCCACACTTTTGGGGGAATTTGCCAGTCTCGCTTTACGCACGGGATCCCCTCGCTTCGAGTTACCTGCGCGGCGCCGTGGCGGAACATTCCCATCGCCTTGAGGCCCGCTCGTAACTCGGCAACATCCACCTTGCCATCATTGTTGGTATCGAGCCGATCAAACAGGTCCTGGTAGGACCGCTCACTGTCGGCATCCCAGCACCGAGCACCTGAGAAGAAAAACGTCCGCAGCGCCTGAAACATCGCTGCTGCTGCAGAGCTAATGTGGAAGCAGCAGCGCCCGGAGTCGTCCTCCTCCTGCAAACATTAATCTGATTATTAATCCATATTGACAGTCATTCAATAATTAATCCACCGCATAAGACACGCGTGAACTCAGTGATAAAAAAAGGCTGTGGCCGCTGGAGCGTTCGGCAGGACAGCCTCCTAATCAGAGCTTCAATCCGCGGTGTGCCTGAGGAGGAACTGCAGTGTGGGGTCGAGGAGGGCGGAGCTAATGCGGCTGCGCAACGGTCCTGGACGGAACGGCGGCAAAACGTGACAAAACAGTTCAGCTGGGAAATGAATACCTACCACTGTGGGCTTAATGTTTTGTGATTATAAAAGTAAGCGTCTCTGTTTTTGTTGTGCCACTTTTCCTGTGCGGTATGCGACCATGCATGACAGAGGAAACGTAATCTGCTTATCTAGAAGGACGTGTCAGCACAGACTGAGTTTAGCATTTTTTACTGAGCAGTACCGCTGTTCGCCAGCAGAGGGCGGTGTTTCCTCACAACACAGGCTGACAATCAACACAGTATTATTGTTGTTGTACGTTTTACTGTTTTAGTGCAACCCCAGGCAGGTTCAGACTGGATTGATGAAATCAGAATCAGAATCAGAATACTTTATTAATCCCAGAGGGAAATTGAATCCGCCTAATACTGTTAAATGTATGTATTGCAAATTATAAAATAAAAAACCAAAAACGTTATTATGGATTATGGTTATGACCTACATTAGGCTGGCCAAGTATATTTAACTTTATATTGTTTATAGAACCTATCGATATACTTTACTTAACAAATTAGAGCTTTAATATGTAACAGTACGTCAAAATTTTAAAACTTGTTGATTCCAAATGGCTCTTTCATAGATGTTGTTATTGTTGACATTTTTAGTCACTTTGGATGGTAAACAAATGGACCTTTGTAATTAGTATTTTGTTTTTACATCAAGATTTTTGTTTTTGACCTCTCTTCATAACACTGCATGAGTATTATTACTTGTCATAAATAACATGTCTCGTAACTAAATTACAGGTATGGTTACGGTTCTGCACTTTCTGTTTTCTTTTTCCTAGACAGTCACCTTTTGGGGATTCCCTCTGGGTGGAAAAAAACATTTTCAGCAAGACTAATAATATTTGCTTGTGTTGTTAATTCATCAATGTTTTTTTGACAGGTTTCACCTCAAAAGCAACTCCATAGATTGTTGTCCTGAAATGTTTCAAAGAACAAGCAGACACTAAAAATGTGTCCAGAAGATGTGGGAAAAATAAGACGAATATTGTATAGACTGCTTCATGTAAATAATGAAATTAATTGGGTATTCTGTGTCCTTGTGTGGCCGCATGACAGGAACCTAGAAATCTAGTTGAAAACATTGCGTTGCCAGGAATAGTTACAGGAATATCTGAAGGTCTCAGATGCCACTGGTTTAATCTGGAGTTTCTACAAAACATTTATGTGAGAGCACACCTAAAAGAAGATACAGAGCTATTGCTTGAATGAATATTAGTATTACAAAGTATTCAAATCATTACTAGGAAAAATTTAGATCAGAATACTTTCAACATCCAGAAAACATAAGAAAATACAAGTGAGACAGCATAAAGTTTTTTATGTGTCTGTTTGTTAGTTTTGGACCCTTAATAGCAAACTTAGAATTGTATGCAGTTCTACAGCAAATTCTCTTAAATGATCAATTATGTGTTGTTGTTGTTGTTGTTTCAGCTTAAGTACATTTACTAAACACTTTGTTCAGTAACATTTTGTTTGTAAGATAAATTATACAAATTATGGGAGCTATTTTGCTCAATTAATTCAGCAATAACATTTTGTGATTTAAAACATTTGCTGAAACTTTCAGTTTTATGTTTGTGAATATTATTCCAGTGTAACTGGAAACAAACTGTTACTTCATATTTGTATACAGTCTCGTTAAGTCACAGAAACATGGTCAAAAATGCATCGCCTTTAGTGTTTAGAAGTACAGAAGAAACGAACAAGCATGGTGGCTGTTTTTTCTTCCTCCTTCTCGTCCAATCAGAACGGGTTCTTTCTCTGACGTAATTGGCTATGTTTTTCAGTGGGTGGGAAAGAAAAGTTTTGAACTTTGAATCGACTCTGCTGCTGCCGCTGAGAGACGCACCGGATAAAGAGGCATTCAGCTCCTCCACCACACACAGAACTCACTCATCATGTCCTTCATTCTCATGAAGAAAAAAAGGTTTAAATTTAAAATAGATTTCGACCTGGAGGAGTTGTCGTCAATTCCTTTCGTGAACGGAGTTATATTTTGTAAAGTGAGACTCTTAGACGGAGGCTTCGCCGAGGAGTCGTCTCGGTAAGACTTTCAAACTTTCTTCTATTTATAGCTCGGATACAAATTTAAGCTGAAGTAAACTTTGTGACCAGTTTATATTAGCTTTGTTGTTTAACAAAAAAATAAAATAAATTCCTTACATTAGCCTTCTTTGTTTACGGCTGAAAGTTGTTGCTAAGCAACAAGATTTACTGCACGCCCGTGAGCAGCACTGTCATTGAAAAATTATTTAATCGATCAAAAACTGGAAGTTGTCAGTTTATTTTCCCAATTTTGTTTCTAGAGCACATATTTTTAATCAAATAGAAGCATTGTATTTGTTTTGTCGATGGCTTCACGAGAATTCTATTTTTTATGCATCTTTAGAGAAAAGACTAAATAGAAACACAAGCAGAAATTTAAAAGTTTCTTCAATAAAAATCTGAAAGCTTTCAGTTTAGGAGCAATGAACTGTTGAATAAAATGTAAAATAAATAATGTACAGTCATTTATGAAGCCACAAAACTGGCAGGTATAAGTAAAACAATAATATTGAAAATGGTAAAAAATTTAAAACTATAACAATTTGCAAATATTAGGTTTTACAGTCGAAATTTTAAGATTTTAAAATGTTTAGGCGTAGTGATTTTAATGATTTACACTACTTTGTTCCTTTATCTTAATCTGCTTCTTCCTTTTAGGGTCACAGGAGTGAAAAGGATGTTAAACCTAAGAACAGATTTTGCAAGTTCAGATTTTGAACTGGATGAATTGACCTTTTTACAATTCCTAATGCCCATGCTCAGTGCCAGTATTTTCCAATGCATTGTGTTCTTTATGTATTTGGGGGCATGGTGCCAGATTTTATGAATGAGAATTAGTACATGTAAAAAAGTAAAGTGAATGGTGTTTCTGGTTGTCTTTGTCTCCCAGGGAAACCGTCCAAGCTAACTGTGTGCGCTGGAAGAAGAAATTCTCTTTTATTTCTAAGATGAGTGCCAATGCTGGGACAGGAGTGTTGGACCCCTGTGTATGCAGAGTTTCAGTGCGCAAGGTATGTTTTTATTATTATTACTATTGGTAATGTGTAAACTTCAGTCAATCTTCAGAAATATATGAGTATTGTGTATTATATTTATGTAAGGAATAAATGCAGTGCACTTATTTCAGTGTTTTTATTCCAGGAACTAAAAGGTGGAAGGTCTTTCGCAAAGGTAAGCTGTCTCCACTAAACTAAATCTTGTTCTTTAGTTGGGCTAATCTTTTACCGCCTTCCGGCTTTGGTTACTGATTGAAAAGTCAGTAAATCAAAACTTGAACCATGTTAACTGATAACTTTATTGAATGCAAGAAATATGTAACCTTTGGTTGTAGGTTGTTTTTTAAAACCTCCTGTAACATGATAATTTATGTACAAACTGTTAATCACAACTTGATTTGCAGGTGTGTGAACTGGTAGAAAATGGCACAAGTTTCAATATATAAGTGTTTAAACAGTTGTCTCTGCTTATTAATTAAAATGTTTGGTCACTTTCATCTGTGTGCAGCTGGGTTTTGCTGACTTGAACCTGTCAGAGTTTGCCGGGTCTGGCAGCACCATACGACGATGTCTCCTGGAGGGCTACGACACAAAGCACACCAGACAGGACAACTCAATTCTCAAGGTATTGTACATCAGCCTCACTGAATCAAGCAAGCGGCGGAGACACGCCTGAACCTCTGATGCAATAAACTCCCCGTGTTTGGGAACATGTCCAACTCTTGCTTATATTTGCTGAGGCGTGAAGCTTCAATCTGCTGCAACCTCGTGAAACAAGAAAAACTGGGAGTCATTATTTTTACTGCTCTCGTCTCTGTTACAGGTTATCATCACCACACAGCTTATGTCAGGAGACCCGTGCTTTAAAACGTAAGAGCTCTTCTTAGTATATTTTTTAGCAGTTATCCTCTAAACATATGTTTTTTATGTTTGTAGCTACAAATAGGAGTGTTTTTTTAAATCTTACTCAAAGGAAAGGAGTTTCACCACATCCCGTTAGTGACTGAAATTGAAAACACACTCACTCGTCTTTTATTACAGGCACCCACATAGATTCACTTTGTATCTCATTTCACGATCTTATCTGAGAGCTAACCGCACCTCACCCAGACATTCATTAGCCCTACCTTACTCGTTTGGCAGAATTGATGTGTTATCAAATAAGTTCAGAGGCCACATTTCTGCATGTTTAAATGCTAAAGTTTGTCACAAAGAGTGTGCATCGTATTCAAATAGTGAGTCTAAGTC
The DNA here is from genome assembly GCA_034783495.1 of Millerichthys robustus. NCBI lineage: Eukaryota > Metazoa > Chordata > Actinopteri > Cyprinodontiformes > Rivulidae > Millerichthys > Millerichthys robustus. The sequence continues at coordinate 10,776,259 of JAVKLF010000064.1, read as the reverse complement.
TACAAGCTATTTTTTTTTTCTCAATTCCTGTTTACTGTAATAATACACAGGCTGCTGCCTTGGAGACGTCTGAAGCTTAGTCATTCGTCCCGCATGGTATTACCCACTCTGTAGGGTTGACTCTGCTTTCTTTCTGTCTCTTTCTTTTCCATTTGTCTGCCTGTGGTCAATACAAAGTTGAGTTTCCTGTGTTTATTCTGGCTGAAACATATCAACCATATTATACCACTTATTAGTTTTATGATATCAGGTTAACGTGTTGGATCAAAGAGAAAAATAAATAAAAGTGACATTGTTTATAAAGAAAAGCTTGACGTGAACATTCTTTTATAGGACTCTTGACTTTACAGGAAAAGCACAATTTAAACACATCTTGGTAATGTCAGCTGTGGTTCATCACTTCTCACAAAGAAGCTTTTAGAATTAAGACGGAATGCATTTCTGTAGCAGAAACCTGGAATAAGTTAATCTAAATGCAACGCAGAGCCTAAACATACAATGCTTTTCCCATTATGACAAATCAAACATGTGCTAGGGGGAAACATTTAATTTTAGTTTTTTCGTTTACAAAGAGCAAAGCATAAGTAGGACTGAGAACAACAAGGCTGTGACTGGATCACATGAAACAACAGTTGTTCCTGTCTGTAATAGAAACACAACCTGTGTATAGTGTAAAGTTCCTAAAGGTCCAGTTTGTTGTGTTTATGGGAAATGTGTTGTCAAAAATGAAATATGTTTATAGTTTTGTTCTACAGCATACCTTGTGAAAACCCTTTTTTGTGTCTCTGTGAAATGTGCACAGAAATGACATCACTCTAAATCTTTCCTGGTTGGTGAAGGCTATAACTAAGAGACAATTGAATTTAGGTTGCTTTCTAACAATGTTCCATGATATTTAATACACTGCTGTGGTCTCAAACATCTTGACTTGTTTGTGTGTCTCTTTTAGTCCTCCATCTACGGCCATGACCCTGGGGACATCTCAGGCTGAAGCAGAGGGACTGTTGGAAGACAGAAAAGGAGACATGCACACGTATCTTCCTGTAAATGGTATGTAAACAGACGCTTTATAGGTTTAAAGAAATAATTGCTTCATTCTTTGTAATTCTAACATTGCTCATTTTAACTCTCAAGTTCCTGATAAAGGCAAGGATTTTGCGGAGATTAATTGCATGATGGCTTATTGCATATTTGGTAAAAATTAGAACAGTAAAAATAAAATATATAAAATAAGTAAAATATAAAGACGAAAATAATAAGCAGGAACTTTATTTTACTACCTCAAAATGCTCTTTTTATGAATTACATTAACAAAATCTGAGGCTGACTGTGTGAGTTTTTCTGGTTTAATCTCTGTCATGCTTCTTTTAGACTCTTTAAGACAATCAGCGTCAGTCCCAGAGGAGCTGCTTTCCTACGGTCACTCCAGAACGCCCAGCTATGCAAGTCAACTTTCAAAAATCTCAGGTACTGACACAGTGATACACAAAGAAACAAATTACTACAATTAAATACAAGTTACAAGCACTCTTCTCTCTAACTGCTTTTTTTTAGGTTATAGTTCAAACCACTCAAGTTCAACAGATTTGAGTCATCGAAGAAACGGTTCTGGAGGTTCGGCCTCTACGGGCATCGGAAGTATCGAGCCCACCGATCAGCGGGGGGACAGGGGGGACAGGGGGGAGAAGGAGAGCAGACCTACTCTCTCAGTCTCTGCAACCATTCATTATTTATGTGAAAATCCCTCCACCCCCAACAAGGTTCACAGGTAACACAAATGAATCAAAGACAAAACTCTATTTTAGACAAAACGCCATCTAAAGCTAATAATTCATGTACAAAAGTGTATTTCTTTGCCCATTTTGTATTTGTTGATTCAGTTTGCATTTGCCATAATAGATTATGTAAATTACCATAGGTTCTTTGGGATTTACTTTCTGTTGGCACATAATGTAACATATTTGCCTTTTATATGTAGAATTGGAAAAGCTGAACAACATAAAAAATGACCCAATTTTTTTTAATCATTTTCTTCTTTTGTATTTTTGCATGTTCTCATATTTAAAAGTCTGATTTTGATACATTTTTTAAATATTATGCTTTATTTCACACCATCTGTAGAAGTCACTGGCAATATTAAACTGGTTTGTTTCTTTCATTCTTCTTCTTTAGACATCCAGTAAAACAGAACTCGGTGGAGAATCAGCTGAAAAGAGTTGATGCTACCCGGGTGGACGCTGATGACATAATAGAGAAAATCCTGCAGAGCCAGGATTTCAGCCATGGCTTCTTGGATTCCAGTGCAGAGGGTGTGTACATCTAATCCTGGCGTGGAAAATTACTTAGCATCTCACTGGTGGGGTCAAATTACTTTGAGGTGTTGCTATGTACCACCTCCAAAAACTCAACTCAGAGTCTACAGAAGTCTGTAGTCATTTATCCCACAAATAATGTTTTAGTCATTGTTCGATTATAACAGATTTATTGTCAGTTGACTGTGTCATGCTTATCAGACTTCCTGTTTTGACTGTGTACATGTATGTGTTACTGCAGAGGAGGGGCTCAGCTTGTTTGTTGGTCCTGGTGGGAGTACTGCCTTGGGAAGCCAGCACACGAGGTGGGTGTGATTACATAACTGCAAACTGTGGGTACCACCCACCAAGCTTTTACTGGAAATATGGAGGAATATGTTTACACTAGAGAAAAGTTTAGAAGAATAAACTTTGCAATAAACACATTGGATCCCCACTATTGAAATATTTCTTAGTAAATTATTTGAATTTAACATTGGGATATGTGCGTAGATTAAAGGATCTCTCCTTGTCAAATCAGATAACAGCCCTAATTTTCTGTCATGTATAACACACTGACATTCTGTTACAGGGTCACAGCTGGAGCCTTTGAGCAGGTGGTGATCGGCAGGCTTTAGGACTCAACACAAGAAGGACCCTATTTCTCGGAAGAGGTCACAAGGCAGAGCTCTGAATATCCCATCAAAACTTGCTCCCAGAAGTTTTTGTTTCTCTTATGCAACAGGTTTATATGACCTACAATTGTTTGTCGTGAAAGACCTCTAGTGTTCAAAACGTGTATTTGAAGGCCATAAAATTAAAACTTTTTGTACACTGAGATAGCTGCTGCACATATGTCTCTTATGATCTTCTTGTGCTTTGTAAGGACATTTAGTTCAAACTGGATGTAACCTGCTCTTCCCTTTTGACAAATATGACAAAGAACAAACTTGTGTCTTTCATGTCCATCCACCCACACCGTTTTGAGTTTTGGTTCATTTTATGCCCGTCTTTCTGCACTGACAGAATCGTTCTACAACAATGTGTTAGTGTTAGTATTTAATGATATACAAACCGTTAAAGAGTGATTAGTAATTATTGTTACTGATGAGGTTTAAAAGTATTTTATATCAAATTAAACACACTGTAAGAGAAAAAAATGTCTCAGATGATGAAAACTTTTAATTCTAATTTATATACAGTAGCTTACTATTGTTTTAAAATAAATGGCTCAACTTATTTAAAAACAAATACAAACCCCCACTTCTGTTCACTAGGTTATGAAGAAAGACAACAGGTAAATCCTTATGTTTGTACATTTTGTTTCAGAAGAACATTTGTTGTTAATGTATTGTATACTATATGTATCTGTTTGTTTTTGTACAATGAAACGAAGCACCTTTATTTTTGCCAAATTGTTAAAATGTGTCAAAGTTTAATGAAATATTAGAAAAACATATGCATGCTGTACAAAACTGTATCAAGACAATAACACTATGTTTCAAATTATCTGTAATCAGATATTTCATTAAAAAATACTCTTGTTTATTCAAAATTGGAGTAGTGGTGAAGCAGAGGTTAGAGAAGGAGAGCTTGTGATCAGGTTGCTGGCTCAACTCCTGAGACTGACAACTGGAAAGTCCCACTCTGGGCCTCGTTACTCAGTACAGTATAGTAGAAAGAAGAGTTTCAAATCCTGAATCTTTAGGTTACAAATCAATATTTAAAAACTCAAATTTGCTTTTATATTAGGACAGCCACATTAATAACAAAAGGGTTAAGATTTTATGTGTAGGAAATGGCCCTTCAAAATAAATATCGGCTGACGTAAAAAGCCTCAATATTTCATTTGTTTTATGTTATGAGTAAACTATAATATTAAAGTAGAACGACTCACGCTATATCTGTACATATCTTTACGCGGTTACAGATAATTAAATTTAGAAACGTGTTGGCATGTGCTTTTACTTTTAAGAAACTTAACTATAACGTAGTTCCGCTTTCAGCCTGTCGTTCAGACTGCAGCACTAACGTTACAGTTCCGGTGTTCCACCTCGCAGTAGCACTTTAGCTAAAACGGACGGCGGGAAGTTCCTATCAACATTTTATCCACAAATCAAGAAAACGAAGCGGACGGAAATTGTAAACAATCGATAATTCATTATCTGTAATTGATGGCTTTGTAGTCGGAAATACGCTAAAATTAAAACTGAGCTTCGCAGTGCGGAATTCAGCTAGCATCATCATGGCTAACGTCGGAAACCAGTTACCAACACAGGCCGTTGCCAAGCCTGGGAAACATGGAAACGTACTGCCCCTGTGGGGCAACGAAAAGACTATGAACCTTAACCCAATGATTCTGACCAATGTACTATCCTCGCCATATTTCAAAGTTCAGCTCTACGAATTAAAGACTTACCATGAAGTTGTGGACGAAATTTATTTCAAGGTAACGTGAAAGTTAGCTATTGTGTTGCTAATCCACCATGCTATTTCATGTAATCGTGTCTGCTTCTTTTACATGAACATGTACGGTACGCGTCAAATAACCAGCGAACGAGATTTAGATGGTTCCGAATTGAATTTGAGTATTAACAAATTTTATATTGAGTAAACACTAATCAAAAATGTTATCATAACCTGCTAATCAGTAACTTTTCAATTCCGTCGGTTAAACAAATCATGTCACAAACCATAGGTGGCGTTAGTTAGCTTATTATATAGGTACGATTGTATTCTAAAATACGGGGCCTCTTGGCTATGAAGTTTAGAGCCCCTCAGTCATCGTAGTAAAAATAGGGAGATGTAAACAAAAGAAAAAAAAATTGTGTTGAGGTGATAAAACATTGGCAGACTAAGTACATTAGTTTGCAACAACAAAATAACTACAAATAGTTCAGTATTTCTATCCTTAAGCATTTTGTTAGGCGTACCATAATCTAGGTAACATACTATTCTTGCTTGGTAGTATTAAGAAATTGGCTACAAACAAGTTTCCTTCATAAGTTTGTATGTGTAATTATTTAACTGAATGTCTGTGTTCTTTCAGGTGACTCACATTGAGCCCTGGGAAAAAGGAAGCAGAAAGACTGCAGGTCAGACAGGAATGTGCGGAGGGGTAAGTGAGAAGTACGTGCTTTTTATATTCCTCATATTTTGTCCCTCTACATTTTATGTAAGGATTAAAAATCTATCCAGGGAAGTCTGTTCATACTAAGTGTCATTTTTAAAAAATTCAGTAATATTCAAATAACACAATTTCTAGTTCATATGCCAAGAAGGTAATACCTGAAAGTAATGTGTAGAGATTTTTTTATCAAATGTGTTCTGTTTCGTGTAGGTACGTGGTGTCGGTACCGGTGGGATCGTTTCTACCGCTTTCTGTCTTCTTTACAAACTGTTTACGCTCAAGCTAACACGCAAACAGCTGATGGGTTTGATCACTCACACAGACTCTCCGTACATCAGAGCACTTGGATTCATGTACATAAGGTATAAGTTTTTGCTAGAAATTGTTTTAGTATGATTTATTATGTTTTATTCTTATGAGCTTTGTTTATTCCTCAGATACACTCAGCCTCCGACAGATTTATTAGAGTGGTATGATGGCTTCATGGATGATGAGGAGGTATGTCACCTCGGGTAATAATTTAATTTTATCATTATTTTACTTTTCATAAAGAAACCAGTTAAGTACACATTAAAAGCTGCTAGTTTACCCCTCCCTCCCATTGTGATGCTCATAGCTGATATTTCACCTTTGCCTTCATTTGGCTTAATTCTTCCCTAATTTGTGTTCTCCGAGCCTCAGTAGCTAGATTACTTGCTCACTTCTCTGCTGCAGTTTATTTCTCTGGGTAAGTACCATGTCTGATGCTGCATAAATCTTTTGGTCAATATAATAATAAGGCATGCCCTTTGTGGGTTTTCTGTTTTGTTTTTCATTGTTATAAATTTTTTTCATCAGGACTTGTTGCACAAAACAAAATTTTAATTGGTAATTTCTAAAAATTGGGTAGGGGGAAACAGCATTTTTGGCTGAATCCATGTCTTTAGGGGCAGTAATACTTTATCTTACTTGTATTTTATTGCTTATTTCTTGATTCAGAATACAATCTGGCCCCAGGTTGTGCAACCAGGCCTACTTTCTTCTTTATGTTGCATTGTATTTGAACTGATCACTGTGAAATCCTGCTCCACTGGTTAATTCACCTGTTTTTTCCTTTAGATGCCCATTGTGCAGCAGGTGAATTGGATATTGTATCTCAACACTGTTGGTTTGCGTGAGTGCAAAGCAGCTGTTCTCTACCATATAAAGTTGATATCTATTAATCTGGAGTGCACTTATCCACCTGCTACAATCTGTATTTACACTGTGGGCAGATTTTAATTTTCTGCGAGGCTTTGTAATGCTTTTGGGAAATGGAAAATGAAAGCAAATGCTTTTCTTTCTTTATCCCTTTAGCAAAACAACAGTTCCACTCATTTTTCTTCAAAGTGTAATTGCTACTCCTTTTCTTTTTTGAAGACGTTTTAATACATGAGGAGGATGTATGATTCTTTCAAATTTAATGAAAGAATATTAAAGCTCACGCTGTAAATACAGACTAAGAACATTCCAGATTCCAGGTTAGATGAGGCAAACCATTTGTGATAATTATTTTATTTCCTCTGTTATTTTTAAAATTTAGGCCAAGTTTATTTAATAAAAATGAGAGATTAAGCTAGATGAACAGAGGTGAAGGTTCAGTACTTGGTCATCACAAAATCTATTTTATGTTAGGCAAGATTTGCAGTTGTGTTGTAATTATGTGTAATAAGAGTTTCTTCTATGTCTTTTTTGTTTTGCTTTGTTTCTAGGAGCTTGATGTAAAAGCAGGAGGTGGCTGTGTGATGACCATCGGAGAGATGCTGCGCTCATTCCTGACCAAACTGGAATGGTTCTCCACTCTGTTTCCCCGAATCCCAGTGCCTGTACAAAAGCAGATTGATCAACAAATGAAGGCAAGGCCCCGTAAGGTGGCTCAGAAAGAGACTGAGGAAGAGACTGGTTGCTCCGAAACAGGAAAACAAGGGGAACGGCGCCACTCCAGGTAATCCAATTATAATTTTTTAGCTTTTTTTTTTTGCTCTAAATTAACACTTTGCTTTTCATCAGAACACCGAGGCGATCTCCAAGTCCCAAAAGGTCGCCCAAACGATCAAGAAGCAGGAGCCACCACCATGAGAGAGAACGCCGCGGGCCAAGCTTTGACCGTGAGCTGGAGCGAGAGCGTGACCGCCAGAAGAAGGAGAAGGAGAGGGAGGGGAGGGACCGAGATAGGGACAGGGGAGAGAAGGGGGACAGGGATAGGCGGAGATCCCGTAGCGCAGACAGGAACCGAGAGCGCAAAAGAAGTTGCAGCGGCAGCAGGGAGCGGAGGAGCGAACGCAGGGAGAAAGAAAGAGATGGAGGGGAGGACAGGAGCAGGAGGAAGGAGCGGGATCACCATAAGGATAAGGACAGAGGGACAGAGAAGGACAGGTCCAGGGAGAGGAAGAACAGGGGAGAGACAGATGAGCGAAGGCACAAAGAAGACAGGGACAGACACAGGGACGACAGGAAGTCCAAACGATCTAGCCGGAGCCGCAGCAGAGACAGAAGGCACAAAAGTGGCGTTGAGGAGAAGAACAGGAAGAGAGAGCGCAGCCACAGCAGAGAGAGGGACCGAGAGCGGGACGGAGAACAGAGACATCACAAACGCAGCGGCAGCAAAGAGAGGAACCGTCATCAGCGAGAGGCCAGTAATGAACATAGTAAGCATAGTGACCGCAAAAGGAGTCAGAGCACTGAGTAAACAACTCGCAGCAATATTATTCTACTTCTGTGTTTTTCTTCCTTTTCTCTACTTGTCTGACCAGCTGTGTGGTGACAAGGAGGAACATCAGCACACAGACTTAGCATCAGAAGCCGTCTTTTGGCCAACATAATGTTGTTTTCTATTTGTTTTTTAGTGTTTTACCCCCTGTTAGAACATTGTTAGTCTTCATTTAAAACCTGTAAAGTGACAAATGGCATTTTGTTTTATATGATTTTTTGTTTTGCTCCCAAAAAGACGTGGGTTTGTACAGAATGTCTAGAGTCTGTCTACACACCAATATGTGACAGAGTTGAACTTGAAGGCTCAGCTTCATGCTTTCAGCATATGCTGGATTTAATTTGTAATGTGTTGGTAATATTCAGCCAGTGCAAAAGCTTTCTTCTGAAACCGGACGAAAGTGTGTTTGTCAACGGTTTAAATTCCGATTTCAGCATGAAAGCAATGCAGCTAAGCCAGTGCTGAACAGTTCTGTCCATGATTGTTTGTAGACAGTCTGAGAATGTTTTAATCCCCTGAAGGGCAAACTCCAAAGGTATATTTTTTACCACACACACCCAGTCCCTGTTTGTGTTGTGTTTGAGTTATTGCTCTGTTGCATTTTTTCTAATAAAACACTTTTACAAAAGGTTGCCTTGATTTAAAAAAAAAAAAGAATATGCAGCTACATGTAAAAAATAATGAAAAACACAATATGTTTTGAGAAAGATGACTATGGTATTTCAGTGCTTTATTTAGAATGCAGCAGGAACGTTTAATACATTTAGAAATGTTACAAGGTACATACTTGTGTTTATACACGTCCTTGTGTATTGCTTCTAAACTAGAAAATACATCAATAAAATAAAATAAACTTTATATAAAAATGAAGTCACTTTAAACTAAAGAAGACCAGATTTAGTTCAGTTAAGGAATAATAAACATGCAAATGAATCCAAAGTGGGGTTTTTTTATGTCAAATTAGCAATATAAAGTCCACACAGAAATATTTATTGGTTAATACAACTACAAGCTGGATATGTCATTTTAAAACTGCCACTTCTGTGAATGTAATGGTTTGTTGATCCTGGAGGTTTGTACTAGTTTACTGAATGAGCTCTTCACCTGTTTGCACACAGGTGGACTCTGACTCCCATCCGCTCCCAGTTGCGTAAATGGCAAACACAGAGAAACAGTAATTAGAGTTGGGGCTCAGATCGGTGAGGATGACGCTCTCTCCGTACACGTTCAGGTCCTGGTCCCCATCGGAGCTGCCTTGCTTCACGATCAGCAGGTTGTAGAAGGAAGCACGCGCCACTTTAGACCACTGAAGGAAAATAATAGTCGGAGTGACCTGTGTGACGCTCAGCAGTGGAGCTGATGGGGAGGACAAGACAAGTGTCAGCAAAGTCCTAAATGATTTTTAAAACCCACCACAATTCATTCCTGAGTTTTAATGATGATCATCTTATGTTGAGAAATGATAGAAGCAGTTTTGAGAATGCAAATTTTGTGCAATAACGCAAATTGTCATGAGATCAGTTAGCGTTCAGAGTGTGTGTTTAGGATGATACTCAGTCACAACCATACCACATTTTAGCTCAATTAACTGAGTTGTAGCCATTTGTGTGTTAGAACACGGTTGTTGTGGTGGTCACCTTAGATGAGGTTAAGAGTGACATCTAATGATTACCTTTTAATTTTTTTCTTATAATGGGGGTCTCTGGTTATTGTATACTTAGCACAAAAAGCAAGGAAATTTGTGTTTGGTAGAGTATTTCTTTGTTGTAACAATGCTCCTTGGCAAATTTTACATTGTTGGAATGCCTGTTCGGTTCCTTTTTAAAATGGTGCCACAATAAGACTACCACACTTTAAAGAGATGAAAAACCTTGTACAGTGTACAAACAACCTTGACAGTTTTTAATATTTATATTCCATGTGAATAAAAGTATGACTTATATATTAACAGTGAAGGTTTGCAAATGTTGAACTCACCATCCTCTGACACTTCATTACTGAGATCCCTCCTTCTACGCAGTGATATTTCAACAACTAGGGGTAAAAAACATTCGTTACTTTGAAAGTACTTCCCGATTTGATTTTCTCTTCACATCTGGTGTCCATTCTCACCTTGTGTGATGTACACTGGCTCACTTTCTCCTGCTGCGTTGCTGGCTGTGATCAGCAGATTGCCGAAAGGCATGTTGGCCAGAGAGCAGGACAGCTTTTCGGTGATACACAGCTGGGCCTGTGGCGTTACGCTGTTGTTATATATAATGTATTTGTTGGCAAACACTGATGCAGTCCATGAAATTGTGGCAAAGGAGCTGTCACCATTGTATGACGCTTCTGATGGGGGGCAAGGGGCTGAAAAAGAAGAAAAAAAGCTTAAAAAATGCACAAATACCTCATCAACCTCCAACTTCCCTTTACCATAATTTCTCCCTTATAACGTTTAGTGTAACGAACAAAAGCGCTTGGTTTAAAGTGTGAACATGCCCTACCTGTTGTTCCATTAAGGGACACAAATTTGTCACCCACGCCAGCAGCATTCCTGCTCTGTAATGCCGCAAGGTAATATGAACTGCAGGGAAGAGGGATTTCAAAGTAGGATATATTTGTCCAGTAGGATGAGAGCTCGAACTGAGTCTGGTTATCTCCCAGCAGATTTCCCGTCAAAGTCAGCTGGTTCTCCGTTTCCCCGCAGAGGGTTGGCGTCCAGCTGAAGCGCAACACCTGGTTCTTCATCTCCATCGGTGTCAGCTGCACCTGAGTAGCTACTGGAGGACAGGGAACTACAGAAAGAGGAAAAGATTTTAATACATCTGATGATTATTTTATGCAATTTTCATCAAGGCTCATCCAGGGGTTCATGAGATATTTTGGTAACAGAATGCACACGAAGCCACGCAGAGACGAGCAACACCAGTTTCAACTTTAGGCAGAAGGCTTTAGAAAAACATTTACTAAACCAATGCTTGTTGTGTATATCTGAAGCTCAGTGATAGGCGATAATTAGGCTTTGCAGAGTAAGAAAAGTTATAATACCTCCTCCTGTCTGTAAAGGGTCACTGCTGGAGCTGTTGCATGTCCCATCTGAGGCCTGCACAGAGAAGTTGTAAAGTATTCCACAGCCAAGGCCCCCGATAGTGCAGGTGGGGTTAGTGCTCTGACAATCGAGCACGTCTCCGTTTTCAGCCTGAGCATAGACATAATACTCTTTAGCATTATCACTGGGCGTCCACGTTAACACTGCAGCTTGGTTTTCACAGTGGTGAGTCACTGACAGTCCACTTGGCCTGCAGGCACCTAGAGACAGAGAGGACATCAGGGTGGTTTAACATCTCAAATGGAACAAATTAACGTGATCGTAATGTGAGAACACACACCTGTGTTCAGCCTTGCACTTTGGCTGGCTTTGCTGGAGCAGTTCTCATGGCTCGCCGTTACGATCACAGAGTACTGCTGGTCACAGTGGAGCTCTGACAGGCTGCAGTTACTGGAGGTGGTGTTACACCTGTGTTGGAGTCCGTCTGCAGCCGTGGCAACAACATGATAATTTTCAGCAACAAGAGAAGGAGTCCAGGAGACCAGAGCGCTGCGCTCCTCACAGGAGGCATTTATCGTCACATCAGCAGGCGGACAGGGCTCTGCAAAAAAACAAAGGAGAGTTATCATTTATTGTGTGAACGCTAATGTTTAACTTTACTTACAAACATTTCTCCATTGAGAAGTCTTCAATTCTTTCTAAACCATCATTCCCATTTAGCAGACAGGTGTGGGCCAGATTTGCTGTAGACTTTATTCTCTAATATTATATTCATTTTTGAGCCATAAAACAGTCAGTCGTTGTGCTATTTTTTTTTAAAAAGAGACAATAAAAAGTACCCATGCTAATCCTATAGGGAGGGCTCCTCCGGTCGCTGCAGTGGTCTGTGGAAGCAGCAACACTGATGGTGTAACGGAGGCCGCACTGAGCTCCGTGGAGACTGCAGCTGCCACTGGTGTCATTGCAAGTCAGGGAGGTGTGGTCACTGGCCACTGCTGTGGCGGTATACACGCTGTTTTCCCCCAAGCTGTCCCCGTTGTCCCACACAACGAGGATGGAGGAGTTGTAGCACTGAGTGAAGACGGTGATACTAGAGAGCGAGCAAGGTGCTGAAGGAGAAGATAGATTTCTTTCACTGAACAGCAGGAATAAAACGTTTTAATGTCCCCAAATCTGACTGAAGTACCTGTCTGCAAGCTGATGGAGGCACTTGGTGGACTCTCGCAGTGGCTGTTTTTTGCAGTGACAGTGAAGTTATAAAGAACACCACAAGCCAGGTCTTCCACCTCACATGTAGTGTTGGTGGAGGTGGTACAGTTGGCTCTGTGGTTTCCTCCTACAGCCAATACGGTGTAGCTCTCTGACCCAGGAGAGGCATCCCATGAGATCCAGGCGGAGTTGGTCACACAGTTGAGGTCTCCTTTGATTCCCTGAGGTTGGCATGGAGCTAGGAAGAACACACCGGGGGTTGTAAATTAGATTTACCCTTGTTTATGGGTTTATATGAAGATGGGTGTTTTTTTATACCTGACTGGATGCTCTGGGACTGAATATGCTCGCTGTGACAGCCGCCTCTCACAGAGGTGACCTGAACGGTGAACGTATTCCCACATGTTATGCTGCTTGTGGAACATGCAGGGTTTGTGGTGTTGCAGATCTCACTAGGCACTTTGTTCTCGGCAGACATTGAAACCAAAAAATAGTCAACTTCTCGAACAGCATCCCAGGAAATCCTCAGGTTGTTGGATGAACAACTGAGCTGGACACTTAGGTTCTGAGGCTGGCATGGTCCTGAGCACAAAAAAACAAACCAACAAAAAAATGAAAACAGTTGGAGACCATTTCATCTTAACATGCTAACTGGTGAAACATGTCATTTACCTGAGTCAAAAACCACAGACTGGCTGGGTGCACTGAGGCAACGGTCATCTTTGGCCACAACCTGAACGATGTAGCTGCTGCCGCACGTGAGGCAGCTGAGGTCAGAGGCCTGACAGCTGTCGTCAAAGTGACTGCTGTTAGTTAACAGCAAGTACTGCATGGCACCTCGGCTGGGAGACCAGGACGCAACAGCAGAGTTGTTGGAGCAGTCCATAAGCACTGAGACATTAGTGGGAACACATGGCACTGTGCATACAAATGAAAAGGAAAAACAAAACAAAAATTCTTTCATTAAATTATGTGCAAAAACCTCACCAAGTTTAACTACAGTTTGTTTACTATCAGATTTAATTTACAATCACAATTTCAAAAATTGTCAAAAAGTTGTGTAAAATATAAAAAATGTCTGATTCTGTCATGCACATCACTGCACGGGCTCAGGAACACTTTCACAATATATCATCTATAGACACCAGAAGTGTCACATCCTCTTTCTGAAAGAAGAAAGGATCATCCTGCCTGTTATCGGTGCAGTTTAGAAGCCTGCTTCTCTGATGGTATGGGGGTGCATTAGTGCCTTTAGCATTTGGCAGCTCATACAGTTAGAAAGGCAGCATTAATGCAGAAAAGTACATAGAGGTTTTAGAACTTGGCTGCATACAGATTGCATACTTTTTAGGAAAGGTCTCACATATTTCAGCAAGAAAGAAATGCTAAACTTTAAACTGCAACCATTACAACAGCAGGTACATACATACACAATGTGTGTTAGTAGCAGTACCATATAGCTGCTTGTAGCTGACCTGACTGCAGACTGGTGGTTTCAGCAGAGGTGATGCTGCACTGCTGGTTGGCTGCTGTGACAGACACAGAGAAGTTATGCCCACATGCCAGGGCAGGAACACTGCAGGAATTATTTCCCGAAGTACACGTTTCAAAGATGCCGGTATCTGTCTGCAAGGTCGCCGTGTAGCTGTCTGAGCCAATGCTAGCCTTCCAGGTTACCATAACGATGCCAGAGGTACAGTTCTGGATGGTAGAGATTCCTGATGGTGTGCACGGCCCTGCAGATAAAACCAAAAGCATTCTATTTAACTGAAAAGGATTTAAGCTAATCTTTGCTACTATATTCACCCGTTTTGCATCTAAATGAAGTGTTTAAACAATACGCACATGTTTGCACAGAGGTTGGTACACTTGAAGTGCCGGTACAGTGCTGGTTTTGAGGTGTGATTGTCAGGTTGTAGTTTTGTCCACAAACAAACTCAGAGATGTGGATTGTAGTGATGTTAGTGTTGAAACTAATTGATGTGACTACTGTCTCAGCTGATACCAGGTACTGCTCCGCTCCATCGCTGCCAGTCCAGGTTAGAGTCACAGCTTTCTGATCACAGCTCACAGTGGCAGACAAATTCTGAGGCGTGCAGGGATCTGGAAGGAAGTAAAATGTCCTGTCTGTGTTCTACTGTGCATTCCTCTTTAATTTAAGCAAATCTTTGCGCTGTTATGAAATAATTTACAATGTTCAAAATGTCCAACATACCCATGTAGATGAGAGATCTATTGCTTGGCAGGCTGCTGCAGTTGTCAGCCTTGGCGTGGACGACAACAGCGTACACCTCCCCACAGTGCAGGTCGTTCCACGTGCAGGAAGTGGTGTTGGAGAGACACTGGTGAGTGTGACCGTCCTGGCCAATTGCTATGGCAATGTATGATTCAGCACCATCACTGGGGCTCCAGCTGACAGAGCCTCTGTTCATCTCACACTGTAGAGAGGGAGCCACGTGTGAGGGAGAACACGGGCCTGTGGAGAGAGGGTGGACACAAATCACAGGTAAAACAAACCAAACAGGAAGTCAAACTTTTTTCTGTAAAATTCCATTGTAAATGCTGAGAGGGTGCATGGCTGCTGAAATCTGATGAAGAAGCTGAAACTGAGTTCTTAATGCAAAAAGAAGCAAAACATTAGCTTAAAGCAAAAAAAAAAAAAGCCAAAATACTATTTAAAATCCAAACATAGCAACTCATTCAGCGAAAAGTGTAAAATAAAGTGCAATACAAAGAACTCAAAGCTAAGTGTATTCAACAAACCAGATACAGACATGACTATATCTACATGACAATGCATCACAAAATATTGACACTGAGCATGTGCAACATGATCTGTAAAGTGGCTAGTAGTTAAAATGATCACAAGACATGCAAAAAAGCAAAGGATAACAAAAAAACAGAACAAGTGTAGAAGCTGCTTTCAATATTTTGGAAGGGATTTTAGAGATCTAAATGTATTTCAACCAAAAAGCATAGCACCCATCTCCTAAATGAGTAAATGAGCTGTATGTTTTAATACGAATGGCTAAAAAAGCGGCAAAAAATGTTAAAAAGCGGTTAGATTATAAGTATGGAATAATAATAAAACAGAAAAACAATAGTAGACATGCTGAATCACATACAAATACTTCATATCTGTTTGACAGTAAAACTATAAATACCAGTTTTGAAGCAGAAAGGAGAACTGGGGATGCTGTCACACTTGCTGCCATGTCCTTGAACAGTCACATTATAGTGTTGTCCACAAGGTAAAGTGGCTGAAAGAGCAGTTTGGTTGGTGTTGAAGACCTCCACGTGTCCAAGATTTCCTCTGGCTGTAACGACATAATTCACGACACCGGCTGCTTGGTGCCAGGACATCTGGACCTCCTCACTGTCACAGACTGTCTGAGCAGAAACACTCACAGGTTGACAAGGCTCTGACAGGAGAGAGAGAAAAAACAGATGTAATGTTAAAATTCTTTGTCAATTGTTCTCAAGTGTTAAAAGATCATTTGAAATGTTCAAACTTTCTGTGACGTACTCATATAAATGACAGAGCTGTTGCTTGGCAGGCTGCTGCAGTTGTCAGCCTTGGCGTGGACGACAACAGTGTACACCTCCCCACAGTGCAGGTCGTTCCACGTGCAGGAAGTGGTGTTGGAGAGACACTGGTGAGTGTTGCCGTCCTGGCCAGTTGCTATGGCAATGTATGTTTCAGCACCATCACTGGAGCTCCAGCTGACAGAACCTCTGTTCATCTCACACTGAAGAGAGGGAGCCACGTGTGAGGGAGAACACGGGCCTGTGGAGGAAGGATGGACACAAATCACAGGTAAAACAAACCAAACAGGAAGTCAAAACATATAACACATTTTTTGGGGGGGAAATTACAGTGTGAATACTGAATGATGGTGACTGCTGAAATCTGATGAAAAAGCTGAAATTGAATTCTTAATGCAAAACAAAGCAAATCATTTGTTGAAAGATAAAATTAGCAATACATCAGCTAAAAGCAGTAAAATGGTAGCAGAAAAGTAATAGTAGAAAAAAGCTAGCTAAAAACTAAACTAGAAAAAGTGTTGCTAAAACCTATTTAAAAGGGTAGCTACAAGCATCAAAAGACTGTCAAAAGGTAATATTGGCAGAAAGATAGTGAATAGCTAAATATATATTAAAAAAACTAGCTAACAGTGGTAAAGGCTAACAAAAAGCTAAATTCTGAGTCAACATTCTCATGTAAATATACTGCATGCCGGCTGGACAGTAAAGTTATAATTACCAGTTTTGAAGCAGAAAGGAGAACTGGGGATGCTGTCACACTCGCTGCCATGTCCTTGAACAGTCACATTATAGTGTTGTCCACAAGGTAAAGTGGCTGAAAGAGCAGTTTGGTTGGTGTTGAAGACCTCCACGTGTCCAAGATTTCCTCTGGCTGTAACGACATAATTCACGACACCGGCTGCTTGGTGCCAGGACATCTGGACCTCCTCACTGTCACAGACAGTCTGAGCAGAAACACTCACAGGTTGACAAGGCTCTGACAGGAGAGAGAGACAGGAAAACAGTCAGTTCCTAGGACTGTTTTCCAGCATAGATTTTATTCATCTTTAGCCTTTGTACCTGTTTGGATAATTACAGTCTTACTGCTCTGGCTCCAGCAGCCCCGACCATATGCTCTGACTGTAAAGTTGTACATTTCTCCACAGCCTAAGTCAGAAAACTGACAGCTAGAGCCCGTGGAGTTACATTTTGTCATGTCTCCCCCTGAAACTTTGATTGCACTCGCTGTGTATAGTTCAACATCAGATTTTTCCTCCCAGGACAGGTCAGCAGTACGAGAGCCACACTGCAGTCTGACGGCTACACTCTGAGGAGGGCAGGGGCCTGAAAAACGGTGTTGGAGAGAGAAACGATCACCTTGTGGACAAACGGACTTAAAGCTGGTACAAAATGGGATGTGTTCAAACGTACGTGTGGTGAGGTTGACGTGCATCGGTGCTGTGAAGCTGTATTGCTCGTTGCCGGTGGTGAGGCTGAGATTGTAGGTCTCCCCGCAGCTTAAACCTGTCACATTACAGCCGTTGTGCTGAGTTGTGCACAGAGTTTGGAGATTCCCTCGGACGAAGGCTATCAGCGAAACGTTTGCTGTGTTGGAAGTTGAACTCCAGGACACTGTAGCATCACTGTCAGACTCACAACTGGCTTTAACAATAAGCTCGGTGGGCAGGCAGGGAGCTGAGGGAAGAAAACAGATCCATGAATTAATTATCAGCTCCAAACATACACCTGGACAGGTACACTTACAGCTGTACCTGTGGTGAGGTATCCTGCCATCTGAGCAGAGCTGTTGCACGTCTCCCCAACAGCCACAACGGTGACGTTGTACTCCTCCCCACACAGCAGGGAGCTCTGCTGGCAGCTGGTCAGGTTGGTGAAGCAGCTGGTGGTGTGATGCGAAGAAGATGTGAGCGTGGTGACGTAAAACACCGCTCCTGCACCAGGCTGCCAGGACACAGTTGCAGTGTTGCCAGAGTCCAGAGCTGCACTGACGCTGCTTGGTTTGCACGGTCCTGGAGGAGCAGAAAGAAGTGATAAATAATTGTAAATACGGAAATATTTAGGAATATAATGTCACGTGAAATTGCCATTTAAACTGGACGAGTTAATGGCTATGCTACACTAACTGCAGTAGTTTGTAGCATTTTCTTACCCGATGTCAGGGAGACCATGGCGCTGTCTGAGCTGTTGTACGAGTGTCCAACAGCTTTGACCCACACATTGTATTCTGTGCCACACATCAGCCCAGAGACCTCACAGCTTGTTTCTGAGTCTGTACCGACGCATGAAGTGGAGTGGCCGTTTTGGTCATCGAAGTATGTGATGTAGCCCGCGGCCAGAGTACTCTGCTGCCAGGTCGTGGCCACAGTGAGGTCCTCACAGGAAAAAGTGGCTTGGACATTTGTTGGTGGGCAAGGTGCTGAATGAGTGAGCAAACAGGACACATGCATGTTAATATAAATAGGAGACAAATCTGTTCATCCTCACTTTTCTGGAGCAAACCTGTAATGAGACGGGAAACTGCAGAGGTCCTGCTGTCACAGGCCTGGTTTCGTGCCGTCACAGTGACGTTGTAGTCCTGACTGCACTGAAGACCACCGAGGAAGCAGCTGGTATTGCTGGTATCACAGGAGACCACCGGGACCTGGTCCGCCACTGCTCTGACAGAAAACGAGCTGGCAACGCCTGCTGCACTCCACGACACCCAGGCAGTGCTCACGTTGTAGTGAACGGAGACATTTAAAGGAGCGCAGGGCTCTGAAGAGACATGAAGTCAGTCGGCTTTGTTCAGATCAGGAGTCCCAAGATGTTTGAGGGAATCTCACCTGTAGTGAGCGTGGCAGGATCACTAACAGGACCAGAGCAACCAGCATGAACAGCCCCCACAACAACAGAGTATTCCTGACCACACAGTAGGTTGTCAAGGTAACAGGAGGTGGTCACAGCGTCACAGGAGGCGTTGTACCCTGTGGAGGAGGTTGCCTGGACTTCGTAGGCCATGGCTCCAGCTGCAGCAGCGTTAGTCCAGCTGATCAGAGCGCTGTGGGTGGTACAGTTTAGGTCAGCTGACACACTGGTCAGAGGACACAGGGCTAAAGACGGGAGAGGGAGGGTTTTTGGAGAAAGAAAATTAGAAACACTAAAAAACAACAAATGAAAGTTAAGAACACATTCTTATCTGCCAGCTGCTTCAATAAAATGTGCGTCTCAATGAGTTATGGCTTTCTAGCAGTACGTCATACAATGGAAAGAAAATTTAATAAGAAAAAAGAAAATAGAAAATTAGGAAAATAAAATAGTTTATCTGGATTCTCTTTCTACTTTTCATGTAGTTTATTTCATTGAAATTTTTCTTAGTGTATGAGAGTAAAATTAATATTAGTTTTGTTTTTTACAAATGTAGTTCTTAAATGAAACCTCGCTGCCGTACCAGTGTGCTGATCTGAGAGAGTGATCATGTCGCTGATGCACACGTTGGTGTAACCCGTCACAGTCAGCGTGTAGACCTGACCACAGCTCAGGTCCAGGAGGGAGCAGCTGCTCTCCGTGGACTCGCAGGTGGAGCTCACACCTGAAGCAGACGTGGCGTTGACTGTGAAGTTCTGAGTCGCGTTGCCATTTTCCCATTTCACTGTCATGACGTTGGAGCTGCAGTTCAGCTCGGCAGTGGGATTCTCGGGTTTACAGGGAGCTGCAGGAAGGTGGCAGAAGTATTACTTTACGGCGGTGTTGCTATTTCTTTAGTTTACATGATTTTATATCTGAAGTAAGGGATGCACAAAGGCTTCACTCACCGGACTGGACCTTGTAGTCAGAGCCAGCGAGGACTTCACAGTTTGTGGACGAGGAGGTGACAGCCACATCGTAGACTGTGCCACACTTGAGGCCATGGATGGAGCAGTTGTTGGATGTTGTGTTACAAGAGAGTCTGGGTTCGTTTTTACTGATGGCCCAGGCAGTGTACTTATCTGAGCTGGAGGTCTTATCCCAGTTCACAGTCATCCCGTTATTGCCACAGTCTATGTTAGCCACAACACTGCCTGGAAGGCATGGAGCTACAGCAGAAGGGTTTAAATACAATCAGCTGGGGTGTCATCATTAGGAATATATATTTACCACCAGCTGTGGCAACCATCTTCAACTGAACTGACTCCAAAAGTTAATGAGTTGTAAATATACATCCAATGAATTAATGCTACAATTTAGAGCAAAGATGTTGCACAATGAGCAGCACTGGAAATGTGTGTTGTGAATGGCTTTCAGCTACAATCACAAAAAATATTAAAACAGTATCTATAAAATTGCCTGAATTATAGCTATTTTTGTCTTTTTGAGTTGTAGTCATTTTTTTTAGTTTTTTTAAGGATGTAGCAGCCATCTTGAACAGGGATGAATCTGCTCTTGAATCTTACCAGACTTAAAGTAAATGTTGGTGTGTTTGGTGCTGTTGCAGCTCTCCGTGGAGGCCACCAATGTTGCAGAGTACTCGTGGCCGCAGTGAAGCTTCACAGAGCAGGAAGTGTCATTGGAGGAGCAGGATGCCACGTGTCCGTCATCTCCTGTCGCCTGAAGGGTGTAGAAACATGCGCCGCTGCTGTTCATCCAGGAGAAATTCCCATTGTTTGTGCCACAATCCACCAGAACACTTAGGTTCGTGGGCAGGCAAGGAGCTAAAAACAGAAATGTGTGTCAGTTTAGTTTTTAATCAGTTGTCTTCCTGCTCTGCAGCAGGCTGCAGAAAAACATCCTACCTGTACTTATTTCCACAGGCAGGCTGAAGCGACTCTTGCAGTTTGTCTCCTGAGCTGCAATGCGGAAAGCATATCTTTCTCCACACAGCAGGTCAGACAAAGAGTGTGAGGTGTTGAAGGTTTGGAACTCTGTTACAGAAGGAGATGTGCTGTGCATCATCTCCTGCTGTATAACGTATGTAGCTCCTGTCACTGGGCTCCATGAAAGGGTCACAGTGTTGGTTTCACACATGACCCGGCCGGTCAGGTTCTGAGGCGGACATAGAGCTGGAACAAGGCGGCAAGAACAGGCACAAAAAGTGTTGAACAAGATTTAGAATTTCTGCAATTACATCCAACAAAAGAACACAATAAATCTTCTCATTGCATTAAAAAAAAAGCCTCACCGGTCTTCATCTGCACTGCTGTGCTGGGTTCGCTCCTGCAGCCTTGGTCCACTGTTACAACCTGAACTGAGTATGTTTCTCCACAGTGGGGCTCAGTGAAGTTGCAGGAGTTTGAATAGTTTGAGCTGCAGGTCAGAGTGTGGCCGTCGTTTGCAGTTGCTGTCGCAATGAACATTTCAGCCCCAGGTACGCTTGACCAAGACACGGCGCTGTTCTCACAAACCGTAGACACTGTGATATTGCTGGGACCACAGAGCCCTGAATAGAAAGGGGCGGTGGGAGTGTTTAATGCCACCTGCCTGACATTAAGATAAAAACATGAATAATTTAGCTCCATATATTTGCACACCTGCTCTAAAGTTGTAGGCCGTGCTGGGGATCCCTGTGCACATATGGGAATATGGCGTGACTGTGGCGCTGTAGGTTTCGCCACAGGGGAGGTCAGGGATTTGACAGCTGGTGGAGCTGGTTTGGCAGTAGTAGTTGTGTCCACTCAGACCCGTCACTGTCACGTTGTAACCGACAGCACCAGGACTTCCCGCCCACGATAACAGGGCTGATCGATTGGAGCACAGGATGGTGGCGCTCACATGCTGTGGAGCACATTGGACTGGGTACAGAAAAACAAAAGTATTTCATGTCATTCTGGGAATTTTCTCAGTTCAGTCTCAAGTGCAACACAAACAAATTGTATAAGTTGTTACATTCATCACTTTCCTTACCTGTTTGAAGGGATTCGCTGACACTGACACCACTGTCGCACTCAGCTCCCTGAGCTGAGACACTTACATTGAAATCCAAACCACACGGAAGGTTTTTGAACACACAGGTAGCGTTTGCTGTATAACAGCTGTCTTGATAGCCTTCTCCTACCGCCTGAGCATGAAAGTGGCTGCTTCCCGCAGGTTTAGACCAACTAACTACAGCCGTGTTAGTTCCACAGTTGTATGTTTTGGATACAATCACTGGAGAACAGGGAGCTGAAAAGAAGACAGTAAAATGGTTGAGTTTAGAAGGCTGAAGTGAGCCAATTTAGTTGTGTCACTCACCTGTGGAAATGTTGATGCTCGATCCGGGTGCACTGTCACACTGATTTCCATGTGCTGTGACTGTGGCCACGTAGTTCTCACTGCACAGGAGGTCTGTGAGGGTACAGGATTCTGTGATCGAGCTGCAGGACTGGCTGGTCCCATCTGCTGCTGTTGCTTCGACTATATATCCTGTAGCGTGAGCCGTTGTTGTCCAGGACAGAAGAGCAGAACTGTTGCCACAAATCAGAGAGCTGTTTTGTACTGATGGTGGGCATGGAGCTATGAATGTAACACACAAAAAAGTAAGTGATGTTTTGAATGTTGCTGGTCTGATCGGTTTGTACGTTTTTTTGTTTTCTTCTACCTGTTATCAGTACTCCTTTGGTTCCAGTGCTATTACAGGTGGCATCCTCAGCCAACACGGTCAGGTAGTAAACTTTGCTACACTGCAAATGCTTCAGCTGACAGGAAGTTGTTTCACTCCTGCAGGAAATGTACTGATCGGACATTGCTTCCTGAGCCATCACAGTGTAGGCCACAGCACTTGCCTTTTCAACCCAAGACACCATAGCTGTGTCCGAGCTACACTGGAGGTTGCTGGTCACATTTATTGGCTCACATGGCCCTAGAGGAACAGGTAGATTGAGGGAAGCAGTAGCATATGACATTTAAAGTCAAGCATTTGAGAAAACGTATGCATACACTACCTGTTGTTGCAACAGTTTGAATGGAATCACCGGGGCATAGACTGCCCTGGGATGTTACTTTAATGTTGTAGGTAGTGGCACACTGCAGGCCAGAGAAAGAGCATGTGAGATTTGATGTGGAGCAGTCCTTTGAGAAGCCACTGGGTCCGGTCACTGTCGCTGTATAAGACAAAGCACTAGAAGAAGCGTCCCAGGAGGCAACAAGAGAGTTTGCACTACATCCTGTAACGGCGGTTAGACGTGGCGAGGAGCAGGGAGCTGTTGAAAGACAAGTTGCAAGAAATTATATGGAAAATACAGTTTATGTTTGACAGACAGGTGAATATTTATGTTCAGAATCCTTTATACCTGTGTAAATGGTCTGTGTGGAGCTGTACGGTCCACTGCAGCTGCCAGAGGAGGCTTTGACAGAAACATTAAAAGTCTGTCCACACTGAAGGCCACTGAGGACACAGCTGGGACTGATAGTATGGCAGGTGAGCGGAGGGTCGTTGTTATCTAGAGGCTTGGCAATGACGCTGTAGTTTAGGGGCAGCGGAGAGGAGATCCAGCTGACCATTAAGTCACTGGAGCCACACAGCAGATTTGCAGTGATGTTCTCTGGAGCACAGGGTACTAACAAAGACAGACCGTTGTAAGGAACTTAATTATCTGAGAAAATATTGGTGGCTTATTATCAGGATGCTGCCAGTGCTACAGCGCTCTCTACTGGTTACTAATGAGTATAACAAAAATTTTAAGTGAAAAATTGGCTATTTTTGCTTTAAATTTGGCAAATAGTAGCCATTATGACAAATATTGTCTTGGCATAAATGACAGAAGTATTTTATGCTATTGGAATGTAAATCAGTAATTTTAAAGAAGCATATTGTAAGCTTGACATGAAGAAACCAACTCATTCAGTTATCAAACATCTACACAAAAGGATTTCATACACTTGACAAATAGCCTTTCCTGTAAAAGAACCAACCATGCTTTCTCTCAGTACCTGGGTCTTGCCTGAAGGGGGTGCTGGAGTTGCTGACACAGGTACCATCCGAGGCAGACACCTGAATGTCATAGGTTTGGCCACAGACCAGGTGACTCAAAGTGCAGTTAGAGGAGGAGCTGCTGCAGCTGATTGTTGGACCTTGGCTGGTAGCCTTTACGTCATAACTCACTGAATTCTCAGTGGGGGTCCAGACCACCTGAGCAGCTCCATCTCTACACATCACCTGACTCATCACATTAGACGGAGGGCATGGCTCTGAGAAGTGAGACAGAATCAATTGAAGACATTGTCCACGAGGCTAATTTTGAAGGACACAATCATTACTTAATATAAAACTTTTATTCTGCAATTTTTTAAATGAAAATATTCCAATGAACTGAGTCATTATTGTGGTGTTGGTCCGAATTGTTACCTGTTTTCAGGGTGTGAGTGCTGCTCTGTTGACCTGCACAGGTGTCATCAGCTCCTGCAACACTGATGGTGTAAATCTCTCCACAATGTAGTCCAGAAAGGTTGCAAGTAGTGTGGTTGGTTGTGCACTCAGCCCTGTGGCCCGTGCTGCTCTCAGCCACAGTAATGTACTGTTTAGGATTACCACTAGAAGTCCAAAACACAGGAACAGGATTTGGAGCACACCTGTGCACAGTTGTGACATTGGTGGGAGGACACGCCACTGAAGGAAAAACAAAAAAAGACAGAACTGAAGATGAGCATCCAACAAAATCCCTCTGCCAGATCTTTGTCCCTGTTTGTTGAGTTCTTACATGTTTGCACGGTGACCTGTGAGCTTGGCAGGCTAAAGCACGTCCCAGTGATGGAGAAAACGACCACTGTGTATGAGCTTTCACACAGCAGACCTCCCATGGTGCATCGGGTCTCGGTGGAGTTGCAAAATAGAGTCTGATCGATTCCTTTGGAGATAACAGTAGTATAGTTCTCCGCAGGACTTGAGATGTTCCATGTGACAGTCAGCTTGTCTGTACCACAGCTGACACTGGCCCTCACGTCCTCAGGACCACATGGCACTAAAACAAGAAGATACACAACACCATTTACAAAAGTCTTGTTTTTGTTTTTTTGTTTTGTTTTTCCATATTTCGCTTCTAAATTTTTACTTTGTTGGCAAAAAGTTGCATTACCAGAGTCCATGCTGACATTTGTTGAGGTGGACAGACATTTTCCATCAGTGTATGTGACAATGACGTTGTATTTCTTTCCACAAGGCACAGAGGGAATTGTACAGCTTTTGCCTGTGTTGCTGGTGCAGTTAAGAGTATTGCCACTCTGATCCTCTATTGTTGCAGTGTGGAGACCCGAAACCTGTTGGTCCTGCCAGAAAATCACAGCATGATTTGCATCACAGTTTCTGGATGCCCTTATATCTGCGGGAGGGCAGGGTCCTGGAGAAGAGGCAGGGGGTTGAAATGTTGTTAGAAAGTTCTGTTTTTTCATGGAAAAGTTGCAAAATATTCATCTATTTTTTTTTTTACCTTGACTTGATTTAACAAACGCCTACCTGTTGTAAAACTGACCTCCTGACTGTTTGTGCTGTTGCACATGAGATTACTACCAATAACTTTAGAGGTGTAATTCTGTCCACAACTCAAGCCATTAATCAAGCAGCTGCTACTCAATGAGTAGCAGTAGTAGGAATTTCCAATTGCATCTTCAGCAACAGCAAAGTAAAGTAACGCCCCGTAGCTCTGCGTCCAAGTTAATGTGGCAGAATTTTGGCTGCATGACGCTGATGCCAAGACGTCGGTGGGAGTGCAGGGAACTGCAGAGAGACGGAGAAAGCTTTGTGTAAAAAAAAAAAGTTGTAGCGCTTAAGAACTATAATGTAGATCAAGCATGTTTAGTACTCCGTACTTGTCTGAGCAGATTCTCCCAACACGTTGTCAGTGGAGCAGTGGTCATTGGAGGCAACAATCCAGACGCTGAGTTGTTGACCACACGGCACTCCGGTGATTGTACAATTGTTGCTCGTAGAGGAGCAGTTGTAGGTATTGCCATTGTTCCCCTCAGCCTCCACAGTGTACATAACTGCTCCTTCAGACGACTCCCATGTTGTGGTGAGCTCGTTAGAGGTACAGTCAGCACTTGTCTTTACATTTGTTGGTAAACAAGGAGCTTTAGGAAGAAATCCAACATCATACTTGTTACATGAAGGAACTCGATGAGGCTCTTTGGTTATAACACGTTAGGGACAACAGTGCCTCACAGTACAGAACAGTTTAAAGGAGATGGAACAAAACCAACTTACAGGTATGGACAAACTTGGATTCGCTGACTTGGGTGTTGCAGCCAGTGCTGACAGCATACACTGTGAACTCGTATTTCTGACCACACTGAGTATCAGTGAAGTAACACACATTGTCCAGCGTTTTACACTGTTCTATTGCGCCAGTGTTGTCCATAGACTCGGCCACGTAGTAGAAGGTGTTGTTGGTTGGCTGCCAGCTGTAAGTGATGACGTTGGAGGAGCAGTCATGTTGGGTCTGGGTGAAAGCGGGAGCACAGGGGACTGCGGGGGTAACAGTGAGACAGAAATTCCCCATGAACGCAGAGGAAATGCATGTCAATGTGTGGCTGCATGTGGAGAAAACCGATGCTATTAGTGATAAACAAGTACAGAACATCGTGTCAAGACCCTACACAGCCTCCCACAGGGCAGATTTCTGAGAAAGCATCTGAGAAGTCTATAGGTGTGTGTGCCACATTGAGAGGGGAAATGAGAAGGTGTTTGAATGCATACACAGACAATACAAATGGTTAAAGGCAGGTTAATATGATCCACGTTGGTTTTAATGTCTGCAGGCGCTGCCCTCACCTGTCTCAAACACAGAGGTGACGTTGGAGGTGCTCTCACAGTCAGCAGAGATCGCTGTCACATAGACTTGGTACTTCTCACCACATTTGAATATAGGAATCTGGCAGCTAGTGGAGGCTGAAGTACAGTTCAGGGTGCCACCCGCACTATCCACAGCTGTGGCCCTGTAGCTGTTGGCCCCAAACACCAAATCCCACGTAGCGGTTACTGTGCTTTGGGAGCAGCTGTAGGTCGTAGAGACTGTTGTCACTCCATTAATTGCTGAGGAAAAAGTTTGAAAACAGGAAATATTTGTTTAACCTAAGACAAAAGTCAGATTACCAGATCAAATGACAGCATTAGCATTTATACATTAGTAAACAAGTCGTGGGTGCTGCAGAAAAATCTCTGATTAATCCTGCATAAACTGTTTTGGATTATTGCTGGTGGTTTTTTCTGTTTTTTGGAACAGTTAAAGGGGTAGTCCAGTAATTTCTGAAGCGGTGTTCTGTGAAATAGTTACAAATAGTTAGTACTTTATCAGCTGTGACATCAGTCATAAAGCACAGAGTATGAAGAAAAGGACAACAGCCTTGGTCCAGGCTAGACATACTCCATCCTCACTAAATTAGCAGACCGTTCCTTTAATACCATTTAATACCTTTTTCTCTTGGAACCTAATTACCCTGAACCATTTCTTTCCATCAACATTTTTTTCAGCCCTGGTTTGTTGCATTTCGGCCTAAATCTGAAGGTTCAGGGTAGATTAGGCAAATTTACGTACTGTGTATGTCACAGCTGGATTATTGCAGCTGGTCAGATGCAGCTTAATGAATCAGAGATGGTAATATTTTACACAAATACTCACTAGACGTTGTGTATGTGATATTAGAAGGCTCTCCAGGGTCCAAGAAGGCATTCACTGATGAAACTCCCACTGTGAAGGTGGAGCAGGGTTCCAGATTATTGATATCCATAAAGGTGGCTGATGTTGTTTTGATGACTGGGGCGTTGCTGGGTCGTCCGTTGTTAATCACACTCACTTGGTAAATCAGAACTTTGTTAACAGGATTCCATGTTACTCGAGCTGTGCTTTTTCCTGTTGCTGTCAGAGCCACACCAGTCGGTGGCTGCACCACTGTCAGCAAAGAAAAACAGTTTGCAATCATTGTGTTTAAAGTTCAGAAATGCCTCCTCGTGACAATAATTCATTCCATTGAAAGAAAAATCACTTTAAACGCACTCACAGGTTAAAATTGTTCTTATGTTACTTTTGGCACCTCTTCCAGCACTGTTGGAGGAGTAAACATAACACGCGTATGTTGTAGTGGGAGTCAGGCCGTCCACCTGTGCACTCGTGGTCGTGTAGGTTTTATTGTAAATCTTTGCTGTAGAAGTCATTGTCTCCTCAAGAAACAAGACGTAGTTGTCCGCCCCTGTCACGTTGAACCACTCAAACTTTATAGACGTGCTCGAAATAGCTTTGGAAAATGTGAACTGAGACGTGGCAGGCACTGTGAGGACACAAGAGAAGGAAGTCAGAATAATTTCCAGCTGCATTCAACCCTTTAACTGGTCAGTTTTCAGTGAAGTGTCTTCACCTGTCATGGTTATATTGATGGCTGTGCACAGAGGATTGTACAGAATCTCAAAGGCCTTCACTGTGACTTGGTACAGTTGTCCTGCTCTTAACCCCTGCACTAACCTCTGTGTGGTGGTGGCTGCCTGCATGACTATGACAGGGGGAAAACTTGTCGAGTTCACAACTCTTAGGTCTAAAAGATAAACAGAAGCGCCTGGGTAGCTGCTCCATTCCACATTAATTGTAGATGCTGAGGGAGACGTCAGCGTCAAAATGGTGCAACCTAAAAATGAGAGACAGGAAACATAAAATGTGTATTTAGAGAAGAAAAGTGCTGCAGGAATATACAGTATGTCCATTAAGTACACAGGGACAATATTATTGAAACCAACCAATGTTTGCAGTGGTGTTAAATTTGAAATCATGACATTGTGGGACAAGTTTTGTGTTGAGTCTATCTAATCGTCTTTAAGAACACATATCTTTTATTCTCAAAAGCATGCTTGTGCATCCTGAACACCACATGCTTTAATATTTAGTCTAAAAATGTGTGTAGTTACAGTAAATTCAACATTTACTGTAGGTCTAAATCTCAATTTCATTTACAAGCAAAGTTAAATGACCTTTAGTGTCTAGAAAGGCACCTATAAATGAAATGTATTATTATTCCTTTTATTAAAGTATGATGCTACTCAATGTTTGGAATTGAAAACTAAAAACATCATTAATAACTTCAAATATTTATATCTATATCAGTCCAGAGGTTTAGAAGGGAACAATACAAAACAGAGCTCTTACCTGAAGCCACACCATGGTATATCTAAAAAAGAAAATGTATTTATAAGAAACATTAGAAAAATGAACCAGATTAAGAGAAAATAAATCAATTAAACTGAATGTTAATTTAAATACCTGAATTACAGACAAAAGAGCAAAAGATACATAAATCATCCACATCTTATCTCAGTCTTATTCATCCAGTGGGTCTGCACTCATCAGCTCCTCTGAAGTCTTTACTGTCTGATTGCTGAACCTCAACCTCATGACAGCCAATCAAAACGTCCCAAAGGAGGACAGGTGGATTCCCACAAACTCCCTGTCATCATGAGTAAAAATATACAGATGGAAGAAAGTTACACCTTTAGCCCCCTCCTCCACCTCCACCATACTGTACTCCAACTACACATCCTTTAAATTCATGAAATGTTTCATTACTGTCACCAATAAGCTTTGACTCATTGAAGGTAAATACTAATTTATAACCATCTCTAAACCTGCAACAGTTTGCGTTAACTGTCTCCAGATTGCAATGCTGTAAAATAATCTGACTTCTTTTGTCAAAAATACTCTGACTCACCAGAAACTTTCCTTATGTCATTGTTTAATGGGAATGCATTGAAGTCAGCATTTATTAAATAAAGTTAACTATGATAGATGTTTTGACTTTCCTGTTGTATTAATTCATCCATCATTTAAAATGATTGGCATTTCTGACCTAATTAATCAAATTAAATTTAATTTTAAAGCTTCATATTACTCTGCTTTGACTGGAACATATCGGTGTGATCAGGTGTATACAAAAGATACAGGTGTGATCATTTTGTTGCGTGTGAGCTCATCCTTCTGCTTGTGTTTCTGTTTTCAGGGTTCAAATCCTCTCTGTGAAATAAATCTGGGACAGTGTTTGCCACACGTGTGGAACCAAACATGTTCATGCTCAGGAAATCCAGCCAAATAACTGGCTTTGACTGTTCGCAGCTGAGAAATTTTAGGAATCGAAATCAGCAGAAGTTCTTGTATGAAACTTAAAAACTAAAAAAAAAAAAACCAAATGAATTAAATCTAAATATTTTTAGGTTTTCACAGAGAGTCATCATCAGTGTGTGTTAAACTTCATAGTAAAGGTAAATTTAATGTGCCTTCTGTCAAAAAATACAAATATAATCACTGAATGATGTATTTTCTTGCCAAAACTGCACAAACCAGATTTAATCTTTTGAAATGTGGTGTTTAATAGAATAAACTTAACTGATTAGTGCTGCATTTTTATGCATATATCTTATAAAATTAAAATCTATAAATTTATAAAAGTTTAAAAAAACACCCTCACAAACACAACATGATGCAGAAACATGGTGCTTTATTGTTTCCATCTGTCAGGAAAGGGCAAACATATTCAGAGAAAGCGTGAGCAACACTGAATCTGTGTCCAGTAACATGAGCAGATGTATCATCCACAGGGACTGAACATCCATGACTCCAGGCGGACGAGGTAGATACCTGCTGTCCCACAGCTGAGACAGTCTGACCCGGTTCTGCTGGAACCCGTCGGCCTGGAGACAAACTGCAGCCACGTGGAGGCCTTCTACTTGGGGGGGTGCGTATAATACCATTTTGTCATTCTTTTCAGTGATTAAAGACAAGAGGAATTCAGGTTAAATGTTGCTGGGGGACATCTGTGGCAGTTTTATCACATTTTCAAGGTGTCATTATGTTAAAACAAAGCGTATCTCTCGCCACATTTCAGGCCAGAGTTTTAGACTAATTTCAGTTTATGTAGGGGAATGATGGAGATGCAGCTGTTTTGGTCAACTCTTGTAAATGGTTTTATGTCTCATGAGATATTATAAGACTTCTTATGAGATGTAGAGCTCTGAGCATGTGTTGGGAATAACTCAGCTACCACTGCACCACATTTAAATCGAAATCTGTAAAAACTGAGTGATAAGCTAAGGTCCATATGTGGCAGCTATCTTGAATTAGGTTGACTCCAAATGTTACTCAATTACTTTTTGAGAGTCTCATTAAAATCTATCTTCTGTTTTATGAGATAAATTGCAAACATCTGAAACAAATACACACACAGACACAGGCAAAAACCTTATCCCTACAGGTGATAATTACCCAATATATTTGAAATAACATCTCATATGAGTAAATGTTTGACAATTTACTTTTCTTTACAACATTTGTCTCCAATATGCTAAAGTAATTCTCACAGTTAATTTCCTCTTAAAGCTCCTGCTTATTGTGGATTGTATGGCTTTTTAATTGTAATATTTATCATGTACTATATCTCTACTTCATTTTTTTTTCACAACCAATTCTCACAGATATCCCAAAACATTTAATAATTGTTAATTTGTCACTTTTCGTGGTGTAAAACAGTCATTTGTCTTGTTGCTGGGTCGGCTGGTGTTCGCTGTGGGGCGAGAGACAAAAAAAAACAAAAACCAACAACTGAAAACTCAAGAGATGAATTCATTGTGAAACTTTATACGCTGTAAATCAAAACATGTCATATATGCAGAGTCAGGGGTTGTTATTTATGAGCTTATGAACATTCATCCCAAACACAATAAGATATCTGATTTTCATTCCTGCGGCAGCTTTTCAGTTTTATTTCCACTTTATTTATCTTTTTATGTTTCATGTCCCAGAGGTAAAAGCAAAGTTTCATTTCCTGCTTCCTTTTATTTTTTTGAGTCTTCTGATAATACTATTACAAAGTAACCTTCAGGCTGAGATGAGTCAGACCGTGAGTTTGTGCTTGATCCATTTCTTTACCAATAAACTTCAGTGTGTAAGACAGAGTGATCTGCATGAATAAACTCACCAGCATTACTGCACACTTCGTCTTCTACGAGAGATTACTAAAGAAAAAAGGGCAAACAAAACCATTTCAGCACAGCTGTTGTTTTCCAGCAGCTTATAATTGAGTTACAGTAATGTGCAAAACTGTTGAATCAGCCCTAATTTTTATTAGATTTTGTCATCAAGGAACTGGACTTCTTTTCTGAAATTTTCAAAGTTTTATTTTGGACTTCGGCTGCTTTTTCACACATTTTTGTCCTGTACAAGACTATTTTCAGAAGAATGGGGTTTTGTTTGTTTGTTTGCTTGTTAAGTCACCAAACTCTGACCTATAAAGTAATATTTTAGCACCAACAAGATGATTCCCAAAATGATTTTAGTTAAAAGCTTAACAAACAACCAAAGCTGAAAAAAGTCAGATCTTTGGCATTTTTGCTTTTTCTTTTTAAAGATTCAAATCATGTTCATCTGCTGTAAAATGTTTTTTATCCCTGGTATGTTTTGCCGCCCTGTCCAAGGTGTACCCCATCTCTTTCCCAATAACCCCAGTTTGGACACCAGCTCCACTCAGAAAGGATCCAGCGGATTGAATTAAATACAAAGTGGAAATGTGTGAAAAATAGCCCTTAAACCATCTCAAGAGTGATAAAAAAAAACCCTTCCTTTCTGACTATTATCAATATTAAAAATAGATTATAAAATGTCCAGTATATTGTTAGATAATACTCACTCATGCCGGCATTACTTCCTGGGCAGGGAACTGAGAATATAATTTAAAAAATGTTAGCCAACTCAGACAAGCTTAGCTGTTAATCTTATTTTAGCAGACGACCTACCAGAATATTTCCTGGGAAGGCAGAAGGTGACTTTCATCCCATCCTGTCCCACGGGTGCCACGACGACCGTGTACACATCCCCGCAGGTTCCCTCCTGGATGTCGCAGAACGTAGTCCCTGCCGTAGCGTTGCAGGTGTAGTTGGCTCCTGTTCCGTACACCTCCACTATGTGTTTATAGGCCTGAGGACCCAGAGAACGCCAGTACACCCTGAGTGAGTTGTTTGTCCAGCGATAGAGCTTGACTCCGGTTGGACAGCAAGCACCTGAAGCAAAGACAATGGGTGTTACATTTGAATTGTCATTTTCTTTTGTCATTTAAAACATCAGCTTATCTTGGTTTTTTTTTTGTTTGTCTGTTTGTTTTTGCCTGATTGATGCCAAATGTAGAATTTTGCTATGTTTCTTGAGGAGTGGACACCGTACCTCCTATGGATAAAAGTTAGAAATGTACGGTATGTGTGTGTGTCTTTGTCCTCACTGGATGAAAATCCCCTGTATGTGCACTGAGACTTGAGTCCCGTGGTGCTGATGGCGTCCAGGTTCACGCTGTAGTTGGTGCCGCAGGTGATGCATCCCATCAGGCAGTTGGTGTCCAGGGTGTGGCACTTGGCTTCTCCTCGTGCGGACATCAGGTGAGCTATGAAGGAGCGAGCGCCGCTGCTGGATGACCAGGTCACGTTGGTCATCGCCTGTGTGACCTGAGTCACGATCACAGATGAGGGGCAGCATGGACCTTTGGAATGAAAACACGAATCTGTAAACCTCTGATGTGTTCGACGTAGAGAAGTTTGATTTGTGTTACAAGTGATGACCGTTGTCTGACAGTGAAACTGATGAACAAACAACTGTATAAGCATCAAATGTGGGGGTGACAAACACCTGTTTCCAAGGTTTTGCTGAATCCAGGTAAACTTCTGCCGGCTGCTGTGGTGGCCACTGCTGTGACCCCAAAGGTTGCACCGCAGGGCAGCTGTGTGAGCTCACAGGAGCTGTTCTTTGTCTGGCAGGTGAGCGTGTTGGAAGGTCCGGTGGCAGAGATCGTGTAGTTTGTGTTGCCTGAGTTGGGGGTGGTGATGAGGACTCTGTATGTTGAGCTGCTGGTTTGTGTCATGTTCAGGACCTCTGGAGTGCAAGGAGCTGCAGGAGGACAGGAAGGATGGAAAAAAAGAAGAGTTTGTTTTTTGTTGTTTGGTTAAACAATTCATAATTATGATAAGTGAAAGATTAGTTTAAACAAATGGTAGCAATACATAAAACAAACAAGTACTTACCATAGATGTGCATATCTGGTATCTTAAAAAGTACATATCTAAGTAATTTGTACTTACCTTGTAGGAAAGAAATCCTGATTCATTTTGAATCTTTCTCAGAGTACTTACTAAGTATGTACATACTCTGTATTTACTGGGTATGTACCTGTTACCTACAAAGTATTTAAAGATTAAATACATTGTGCTTATTTACTGAGTCTGTATCTCCTACTTAACAGTATGTACCTGGTCCCCATAAGGGTACTTACAGTACACATACTTGCTGGGCATGCACCTTGTATTTTCTAGGCTAGTATCTGGTATTTGGGATATGCTTGATCTGAGTCACTGATACCTGTCTCTTTTGTGCTGGGTGCACAGGTGAGGTTACACCCTCGCAGCTCACTGCAGGGGGTCACGGTCACAGAATAGGGCGTGTTGCAGCTCAGGTCAGACAGCGCGCACACCGGCGACGTGTCGTTGCAGTGGACAATGCCGCCTGTCTCCACTGCGGTGGTCTCGTACACCTCAGCCCCTTTGACCGGCGACCACATGACCTCGAGGGTCTCTGTAGAAACCAGCTTCACAGTGACGTCTTGTGGACAACAGGGAACTGTGGACGAAACACAAGTGGTTCAAAAACATTTGTTAAGAAAAAAATAAGGCATTAAAAGAAGATTTCCATTGTATGCAGTCAACAGGTGTGTCTTATTGCTTCTAATTCATTGTGTGTTGTCCTGTGGGTTTAATATTGCTGCTTTTCTTGTTTTACAGGAAATATTTCACAGATCTGATAAAAGCACACAATGGCTTGGCTCCATTTGCCCTTAAAAGTTGAATCGCTGAGCCAAGGTTTTTGTTGAAGGAGGCTGCACACCTGTAACTGATTATAATAAACACACCTGCGCTTTTCCCAACATCACACCCCCGAAGGGTCTCTCTTGAAAAAGGAAGTATTTTCTGAACAACGCCATGGCTGAGATTACAGAGACGTTTACCAGACATTTGAGCCTTTTTACTTGTGAGCTATGATGTTGGCACAAAAACAAAAGAATACCCTGAGTGTTTCATTTGGTAAAAATCTTGTTTTCATTGTGTTTTAGTGAAGAAGACACCAAAATTATACAGTGTGTGATTCTCTCACTGGTTGTGTAGTTGTGGACATTTGCAACGAGGCTGGTGCCAGCAAGGTTGTAGGGGAACACACTGGTGAGGTACGTGTAGCCACACATGCAAAAGAACGGGCATCTGGCCTCGGTGGTGTTGCATGTCTTCTCTGTCCCGTCATCCCTCTTGATGAAGGTTATGTAATACTCCACCAGTGGCACCTTTTCCCAAACCACTGAGCAGTTCCCGGCTGTCGGCTCCTCCACCCAGATATTATCCGGGGGACAGGGGTCTATCAAAGGAAGAGAAGCAAACAGTGAGGCTTATTTAGCCTTATTAGTAAAATATTTGAGTTTTGCCAGGGATTGTGTTTGCTTGTGAGGAACCCACAAGTGATGTAGTTGGTAGGTTGTGAGGGGCTGCTGGGTCCAGCCGCATTGTAGGCTATAACAGAAACAGTGTGGTTCTGACCACACTCCTGAGGAAGGATGAAGCAGTATGTGCTTTCTGTGGAACAATTTTGACCATTGGATGTCCAGGCCAAGTAATTTTTAGCCCCCTGAACATATATCCAGTAGACCGTGATCCCAAGAGACCGGCCCTGAGTAACCTCGACCAAGGTCACATCAGGACTGGAAGGACCTAGTAAAAAAAAAAAAAAAATTAAATATATATATGTATTATTTGCTTTTAAGTCTTCATTTGTTCCTACGTGTGATCTGGCAGATGGTAAGGTCATCTCCAGTTCGGCCATCAGAGTCCCAGGCTGTGCCCTTGATGCAGTACGTGGTTCCTGCCTGGAGGTGGTCAAAAGTCACTGAGGTGTTGGTGGTGTTCAGCTTCAGGCGAGTGCTGGAACCCTCCATGATGATAACCAGCGAGTAGAGGACGGCATTTTTCACCGGGGGCCAGGTCACAGAGATGGTGTCGTTACTCAGAGAAGATGTGTTCAACTGAGGTCCGGGCACAACTACGAATGGGAATCCAACAGAACAATTCAAATAAACAACTAAAGGCATACAGTCCCCTCTTCTTGGATCCTGTATTGTTATTTTTGTACAAAATATAGAAGCCTTTTTCTGCGATCGTATTACATGAGTTTTCCTTTCAAAAACAGTCTCAGCCTAGTTCCCAAGGTTTCTATTTTCAAGCTATGAAAATGCTCCAGAATAAAAAAGATGGATACAATTTCCACCGTCTTGCGTTGGATGCAACAAGCGGAGAATCAGTGACAATAGGGCGGTGAAATAGCTGTTATTGCCAACGGATCAAGATAACAAGTCATTGTTCAGCTGGAACAACCGAAGGGGCTGCGTGTGACTCATCAGACTCTGATTATCATCAACAGTAAACTCCTAACTGTCTGAACGGGACCAAAAAGGTCACCATGTTCTAGGAGTACTGTTCGTCTTGACTGTTAGGCACAAGATCCATTTTTTAACCTTTCTCAGACCATTTGAGGTGTTTTATGGTAGTTTTCTCGTACCTGTCCTGGCCTCTGTGGGGTACGAAGGCTGGCTCCGTCCCCCTGAGTTGACAGACATGACACTCAGGATGTAGTCGGTGTAGGACTGGAGCTGCACCACGGTGCCCGGGGAGCTCGGCACGCTGGTCTCAGAAAAGAAATCCCCTGTCTTTGACTCTGCCCTCAGGATGTAGCTGGTCGCCCCGGTAACGGTGGTAAACTCAACTGTCATGCTGTCGCTGGTTTTGGAGTAGGCCTGCTGGATACTCGGGATATCAGGAGCTGCAGAGCAAAGAAATAAAATGAGCAAGAGAGTGAGTTTTGTCTGAATAAAAGTCTACAAAATAAATGCATTTGGAGTTAAAGAAAACAAGCAGACAGATGCTGCCTGCAATTAATTGTAACAAGTTATTTTTCTGTGGATAAACACTCAAATTCTGAGACAATTTCTCACAATTAAAGGGCAATATTTAGATTTAGAGTCCGTATAAAAATGGTCTGTACAAAAGTCAAATCTAGTTTGCTAAAATTTAGATTTATGCTAATATCTGCTATCTGTTAGGCTGCCAAGAAGGCTGACTTTCACTTAATGTCACTTATTGTAAGTTCATTTAACTGGCATGGAATTTTTCATTTTGATTTACATAGACATAAAACAAAATATTTTTGATCACTTCAAACATATATAAAATTTTGTATACATTATATTTGTCCCTTTTCAAACAAATAAATCAAAAATTTAAAAGAAAAAAAATCTTTGGGTTTGTTGTTCCTTAAAACAAATAACTCAAAGTGAAGCTGTTTCACTGCAGCAAAGTTCTTTAAAATGTGTCTAAAGTTCTTTATTTGGAGATACTCATCAATAAAAAAATCACAGGAATAGATATGAGATTGTCGTGTAAACAAGTAAAAATCTGGTCATATTTATTTTAGAACCATCTTCTGTTCAAAAATGTATTTTTTATTGTTATAAAGTATTTTATTTCACATTTTGTTTTTAAAACTAAACTGTTTTTATGAACAGGTAGGTGTGCTTTTTGATTTGCCATAACAAATCTGTCATTTATCAGGCATTTTAGCACTATCGGATATTTAACAAACATTTTTTTTACAATGATCCTGTATAATCTGTTGGGGTGAAATGATTATCAGAGGTCATCCTGCCTCCACGCTGGCTCTTTCCTTTTTTTTCCTACACCTGATTTTCTCCCAGTGCCGCATGGTGTTTGCTGTGTTTTCTGTCCCGCTGTGGACAACCTGTTGTCACTCACTGACCTGTTGTCTCTTCTGTTTTTGCACTGCTGAGCACGTTGAGAGCCTTGTCCATGGCCTCCAGCTGCATGGTGTACACCGTGTTTGGGGACAGCGAGGAGACGGAGCCCATCACCGTGTTGCCACTGAACTGGGCGAAGACCGGAGGCGCCGGAGAGTTCTTGGGGGTCGCCGTGATCTTGTAGGAGCTGGCCCCAGACTGGCCGCTCCACTGAACCGTCATACTCTTTGATGTCACCGTGAACACTGACAGAGTGATGCCTGACGGAGATCCACAAAGGAAATACATAGGCTTTTCAGAAATAAATATATATATTTATGGTTGCTTGGGTGACTAATATGTTTTAGTTTACTTTTTAATAAACATTTGTGTAAAAACAGCTAACATTTTTTTATTTAACTATTTAGTTTGCTTTGTGATGCTAAATTTCAGCAAGTTGAAAAGCAAGTAGTTACCATTTTGGGCAGCGCATATCTGGAAAAGACAAGTTATGGATGGTTAATAAGTGAAACAAGAAAACACTGTGATGCTAAGAGGAAGCAAACATCCTTTCAAGAGAAGCAGCCTGTCAGTATTTCACATTATATCCTGAGGCAAATTATGTCCTGTATCATATTCTGGGAGCATGAGGAGCAGCAGGCTGCACATTACATTCACTCAACACAGATTTCAGGTCTGCTCAGAGCAGGTATTTCTTTCAGGGTGGAATGAATTTGTCTATTGAGCTAAGCTTGAGCCCGCCACACGCACTTGTTGAAAGCAGTGACCCTCAAAAGAGTCTGTGTTTGTGTAAAAGTTCATCCTCTGTACTAATCTGCAAATGTAAAATGTAAAAACACAGAAAAAAGATGAATCTATTGCATAATGATCACAAAATCGATATTTTTTGCAACATATTATTGTTAAAACACTTTTGACACCAATAATAAAAACATAGTTATGACTTACCCCTGTAAAAGTTAATAATAGTAGAAGTTTTAAAATCTTTAACTGCATTGTTCCCATCCTTTTAGTGTTTTTTTCTGCCTGAAGGAGAGATGATTCTCAAACTGACTTCAGGGCAGCAGCTCTGGCTTAAAATAATGTTTTTTTTTTCCTTCTCTTCTTTCTCCCCCCCTTTTTTCCTGCCTCCCAGATGAGACGACAGGTGCTTTATTGTTTCAGCAAATACCAAAAGGCCCAAAGGCTGTAACTCCACCCCTCAAGGGTGTTTAAGTGGCCTATCAGAGCAAGAGATGGAGGCTCACCTTAGGTGAGGTGAGGATGAAGATGGTCCCACTTATATTACAAACTATTCACGAGTTGTTTTCACGACTGATAAGCAGATCCATGGTAGTCTTGGGTCTTTTGTTTATGCCAAACATGAACGCCTTACATAAAGAGACATTCTTTTAACCTTTATTTAACCAGATAAATCCCACTGAGATCTTTTTTTTAACAGGGCAGCTTAAACATGCTTTAGGATTGTGGGAGGAGACTGGAGTACTCGGAGAAAAGCCCCACAATCATGAGGAGTACATACAAACTTAATGCAGAAAGACCTCAGGCCCAAACCAGGATTCAAACCCAGGATTTTTTTGTTGTGAGGCAACAGTGCTAACCAGCAGTCACGCTTCCAAACGATGACCCGTTTCTGCTGCTGTTGGGTCTGAAAAATAAGGATGTTTATTAGTTTAGCTTTAATTAGACTTCAAATTACTGGTTGATTCACTCGAGACAAATAATTTCTGTTCACCCTCTGTTGTAAAACATAAATCTGTTTAATATAAAAAAACTAATACATTTAGGTAAAGTTAGTTTAGGACACGGTTAAAGCAAATAGTATTTTTTTTTTACAATAACTTTACAATTATCTTTAGTATAACCACAGGAGTGTGTGGCTACAAGTGTAGATAATATGTCCTCTTTAACAGGAACATGTTTGTAATAAAGTAAAACTGCTTTTGTTCAGTTAAATACAGTCAGCTGACTCCCATTGTGATTTTTGGTGGGACAGAGGAAGTGAATCCACCTCTACAGGAGTAAAGTTCTAGTAGTGTCAGTTTTGTCTAGAACAGTGTCTAATTATAAATTTTCACAGAAAATAACAGCACGTATCTGGTCTGTGCCATTTTTGCAAAAGGAAACAATATGCCAAGTAGGTCCTGTCATTTGCTAGCTTTTTACTTTGGTTCATCATAGTGTGCAGCCTGAAAATGGTTACGATT
Source organism: Millerichthys robustus (assembly GCA_034783495.1). Taxonomy (NCBI): domain Eukaryota; kingdom Metazoa; phylum Chordata; class Actinopteri; order Cyprinodontiformes; family Rivulidae; genus Millerichthys; species Millerichthys robustus. The sequence goes on along the minus strand of JAVKLF010000064.1, from coordinate 10,736,337 downwards.
AGTTCCTTCCATCTTTTGTGTGAAACCTGCAAGTTGTGTAACCTCATTTTCCCCCTGAGATAGCAGCTGATGCTCTACATGTGCAGTTATGGCTGATTTTGCTCATGATGTATCTTGTAGCACACATAGAATCCCTTATACCAGATCATAAATAGGAGCTTTAATGGAGATGGTTGCCCATTAATCACCTACAGGTTAAAAAAACATGAAAAAATTGCAGCTGCTCTGTTCAGGAATGTTCTCGCTGTTTTTGATATTCCCATAAAACATCAGTGAAACTGAACACCATGCCGTAAACAACTGAACACAGCCCGGTGACACCAGCAAGCTAGGAACAGTACCACAAAGGCGTCCAACAGAAACTTAGTAAGAAGACACTGTGTCAGCAGCACCCACAGGTGCTTCTGGAGTCGAATATACACAGTAGCTAAAAGGATAAAGTTGATACATAATAATCGTAAAAAGAGGGTTTTCCCTGAAAGAAAATATAATCAATGTGACCCAGATTTATTCAGATGGAACTTCTTCCTCCTGTGGTTGCTTGTGTGTTTTCAATAAATAATATCTTGTGCAAATAGGGTAAATAAATACAAAAAAAACAGATCTTTTGGTGACCAAACCATGCTAAGGTGGGGTCACTGTGGGCAGATACAGTTTAAATTTCCTGTTCAGCTTATTGCTAACTTTGTATTAAAATAATTGCAGTTCGCATAATTTGGATACATTTTACACACAAATAACAATTTAGGTGGTGTATCGTGTTGTTAGTTTAAAAGAATAATATACAACAGACATTGCAAATAAAATGAAAACACATTGCACAAAAGATTAAGGATTTTATGACTATAAAGTTGAAATCTTAGGTAACTTCAGACTTGTTTGTTATAAAAAGAAATCCGAACCAAATTGTACTGATGTATGTTTGTAAATAACTCAAAACAGAGATTTTAGCCATGTGATGTATGTTTCTCAGGTTTTCATAAAATCACTAGTAAGCGGATGAGAACAGGACAAAGTTATATGAACTCTGGGTGTTAAAAAGTCTGGTGTTTTCTGCCCCCTAGTGGCTGCATGTTGTAGCGCTTTCCGTGCAGTTGAGCCTTGGCCAGGTCAGCAGACAGTCTCCTGGCCATCCGGTCTGTGGTCCTCTTCATGCTGCGGGCAACTTCAATAGCCTGGTCCAAAGTCCTGCTCATGTCTTCTTCCTGGAAAACACATAAAGCTTCTTAAAAAACTGAATGTACTCAATAATAATAATAACATAGTGAACTGTTTGAGATTTTAAAAAACTGTTAAAGATAAAAAAGCAGAAATAAGGTGAAATTGACCTTTTTCTCTCTACGTATGCTTGTCTTGCTGATAGTCCTGGGAGGCAGTGAGATTGGGGAAGGCGTCCGCTGGAAGTGCACGTCACTGGGAAGGAGTGCTGAGTCGGACTGGGTGGAGGGTTTTCTCCGACAGGAAAACTGCAGTTGTGGTTCCCCCATCTTGTAGCTGTAGCAATGGACATACAATGAAATAATAACTGCCCTTTCACAGAACTGCGGTTCATGTACTGCATGGGGACTCTAATGGGAACTAGACTTTCATTATTTTGTGAAAATGCAGTGTGAATACTGAGTATTAGATGGTTTTGCAGAAATTTGTTATAGAATGAAGCTGAACTGAAGATAAAATCAGCAAAACTAGAAGCTAGAAGTTAAATTAACAAAACAGTAGTCAAATGCTAAAACTGGCAAAAAATGATAGCTAAAACTAAATTTACCGAAACTGTTGCTAAAAGTTGCACCAGAAGACTAAAATAAAGGTAGCTGAAGCAGATTTTAGAACACAAGTTTTTTTTAGGAATATATATATGGGAAAATATTTGTAAGTAAAACCAAAACATCAAAAAGTATAACAAATACTAAAACTCATAGCACACTAATAGACATGGTTACCTGGCTGGGAGGCTGCTGGAGGAGCCATAGTTGACCTGGAGAAGGGGCTTTTGAAAGGAGGGAGTTGAGACAAGAGACCAATGATCTTTGGAATAAAATCTTTTGATGCCTGTAGACCACAGAAATATATCAACTCCAACAAGTTGCAAACTAACAATTTACAGTGGTGTAGAAAATGGAAGGTTTGCTTTCAAATTTTAAGTGAAAATGTCAAATTTTAGAGGATGATATGTAAAAATGTCATTAAAATGTAATTAATCTCAACTTTTAATGGGAGAACAACTCACCTCGTGGTCTTTGATTGGCATAACTTTCACCAATCCAACCATTCTCTCCTTTTAAAGTAGCGTTTCTAACTGTATCTACATGAAGACAACATATTAGATTCAACCTCATTTAGATAGAATATTTTAATCAAACTGAGCAGGAAGCTAACATGAGATTATAATTTATGGCTGTGACTTGTTTTGTATGCTGAAATTTACCTTTAAACTCAGTCAGAGAACGAAGACTGTGCTTTCTGCTTCCTACAGTAGAATCTCTTTTCTCTAACACCATCTCAGAGCAGCTTCCATCTGCGCTGTCTGTAGCCATAAACACAAAACGCATTTGCAGGAGTAAAACTGACATCTGTGCCTACATCTTACAGCAAAAGATGCAGGTAAGTTAGTATTAACAGACTAAGTGGTGGTGGAGTACCTTTGCTTTTGCTGGGATCCATGTCTGAAGAAATCCAGTCCTCTATTTTCAGCTGACTGGAAATGTGATTATTTACTCCTCTGCTGTTTGACTTCCCCACACTGAAGGTTAGAACAAAAATACAAATGTTTGGACCATAACAACATAATGGTTTAAATTATTTTTTTAAATCATAGCAGATGGTGATTTTTACCTGCTGAAAGATGACGTTCGGTGTGCTCTGGTCTTAGACCTGCGTTCCTGACGTTCTTCTCTGTATTTGGAGGTGAGATAGTCCATCCTTTGTGCTAAGTGAGGCAGCTGGACCAGGCCTTCCTCCAGGTCCTTCTTCAGCCTGGACACCTCAGTCTGCAAGGCCACGAAGGCTTCACTGGATGCAGACAGAAACAACACATTTCTGTCTGATATCACGTCTTTCTTCCGTCTTCTCTACCACTGGTTGTTTTGCACAATGACCTGTTACAGGAGCAGGAGGTCCTAGGGCTGTGCCGTTCCACAGTACCCATGCTGGTGCTGAGGACAGGCTCAGAAAGGTAGTGCTGGGGCTGCACTAATATCCTCTGCTCAGCTCCTGATTAGACAGCGGTGAAGAAGGGTTGCTTATTTCAGTGTTGATAAGAGAAAATCACTTTAAAAAAAGGAAGAGAGGGGGTGCGCTCACCCCTCGGCTTGACTGATGGTTCCTTAGATGTGCTCTCCACCCACAGCTCCACTGCTGCTCCACAGAGCCGTGTTTGAACAGATGGGAGGGCTGAATGGATTGCCGTGTTCAGGTTGGAGCAGGAACCTTCACTGTCAGATCCACTTAATCCATGACTTTGTGATGGAACGCTGTAGAATAAAAGCTCACACTTGAATTGATCTCATCTTAAATCCATAGGATGTCTTTTTTTTTTCTTTCCTTTTTTACCTTCCTGTTAGTAAACAAGATTGAAATGTTCCAGTGGCTGATTGGTTCAAATAGGAGCTTCCAAATCCACTGTCTGTCTCTGGACTCACGATCCTCTGCACCTCAACAAAAAAACACCGCTTCAGATTTTAAAAAGTGGTCATGTTTTACATCTTCAGGATCTGATTGTCAGAAGAGAAACTGACCTGTAAAACAGATGTGTTGACAGGAGATTCTGAGCTGCTATGGATGTTTGAGGTTCTTGTAAGATGAGAAGAACAGGAGACCTCCACTGCTAGGCTCACACAGTCACCCAGATCACAATCTGAATTCAGGGCACTACACCATCAACAAAAACAAAAATAAAACATTTAAGTACGAGTAGTATGTAAAGAGATGATGACATAAGTTAGTAAAAAGTAGATATATGTTAACAGTATTGCATAGGTTTTCTTAGTTATGTGGATTAAAGCAGATTAGAATAAGAAAGACTCACTTCAGTCATAGTCAGCTGTTTAAATGTTCACACTCCACCCTAACATTTCACACCGACCTCTTAGCGGCCCGGTGCCTCTGTTCTGATGCTGACCTGGTTTCTGTCAGCTGTTCTGCTAAGCTGCCACTGCGGTGTCTCCTCTCTGACAGAACAGTGTTTCTATCCTCTTCATGGTCCTCCTCAACCACCGCTGTCCTCCAGCGCTGTCCCTCCAAAGAGCCCACTGAGTCTCTGAAACAGGATAGAGAAGACAACCTGCATTCATCGATCCAAACATGGTGTTCCCTCACAGTGAAACTGAACACCAACACTGTAACTGAAACATTATCTGTCCAAAGGAGGGCTGAGAACCTGCACACACACAAACACACACACTGAAGCACCACTCGAAGCATCAAAAGCTTAAAACAACCTGGTGGTTGGATACAATATAATTATGTATTTGGTTTAATCTGTTTGGACTTATGTAACCTGGTGTACAATATTCACAAGTACAACTCAGTCAAATCTACTTTCAAAGAACCCAAAATGTCAAACAAATATGCATATAATAAACAAAACCATTCGTTGGAAGTTGGACCGTTATGTGAAATGTAAAAAAAGAAAAAAAGAATGCAATGATTTGCGAATCTCATAAACTCATGTTTTATTTGTTGTATTAAACCTTCAAAAAAAGAAAAGTTAATTTTGGATTTGATGTCAGCAACACATTACTACTGTGAAGTACAACTTTTTAGTTGAAACATTTTACAGGTTTACAATGTTTTACTGTAAAAATGTGGGTTTCGGAGGTTTGCAAATTATTGCATCTTGTTTTTAATTTACATTTTAGACACCATTGCAGCTTTAATGACTCTGGGGGTGTAAATTAACCTAAAACCTAAAACAGAAAAAGAAACAACAAAATGCGGAGATAATTGATACCGGTAAATGATGCTGGTGTTAGGTCCAACATCTGAAGGGTCACTGATTTGGTTTGATCCAACATTTACAAAGATCTCGCTGGTCTCCTCCATCTCTTCTTTTTCCTCTTCATCTTTCAGCAGGTGTGTTTTACAAATTGGTGAGGAAAACCCTGCACTTGACCCCTGAAACATAAAACCCAGTCATATATTTTTCAGTTAATGTAAACATAAATTCCTCAGCAACTCCTCTGTGCAGGCTGCTGATATGGGTTTCTACATTTAACCTGATTTGAGGTAATCCAAAGAACCCTGGTTCATGTGCACTTTTAAATAATTAGATAACCAGTATTGATAAACTATTAAAAGCGTTATTTAATGATGTAGATAAAAGAATCAAGCTGTTAGTTAATAGTGGACACAATATTCTTACAGCTGCTGTGTGAGGAAAAAAGGCTGTGAATGTATTTGTGCGTTTGTTACCTCATACAGGGAAGGTGGAGGTGAAGGTGTGTCAAAGGAAAGGGGCTCGGGCTTTGCATGCAGTGACGGGGATGTGAGTGTGGGAGTGGACGAAGAATGAGGAGGAGAAATCTGCTCAAACATGTTTTTGTCAATCATCTCCTTTATGTCCTCAAGGTGCATTCCTATCCTGAATATGTCTCCCTCTACGAGCCTGCAGATGACACACACATGACCTGATGTACAAACACGAATCAGATCTATTATCTCTGTTTTAAAAAGTGGAGATTCTTAAACCTGTTTGGGTCAAAGGCTCCTGTGTTCCTGGAAAGGCCCATGTAGTTCTGCATCTCCAAGGCTCGGTGGTCCTCCTTCTTACTGATGTATTTCCTCTCTAGCTGGTCCTGAGCCTCCATCATACTCCTCAACATCTTATAAATTTCATGTTTTGCATTTAAATGCATAATTAAAAAAAAAACAAGTGTTTCTGTGGATGCAAATCCTACCATTTGTTGTTCAGCTGTGCTCACAGCCATGTTGCAAACAATAACTTTCAAGCCCTCAACCTGAAAAGAGCCAAAACAAACAAGTGATTTAATAAATGCATGAATGATTATATAGATTTATAGGCTAGAATATTTTCCAACACTTGCCATACCTTCTGCATGAAATGACCTACGATGTCTCTCAGCTCAGCAGTCATCTTCTCGCCGTCACTGAGACTGTCTTCATGCTGGCTTGCGGAAACTGTGTTTGCCTCTTTGATGGGAGTGGAGTGAGCTGTTTCTACTTTATTTTAAATTCAATTTTATGAGATTACATGAACAAATAAGTGATGCTCACAAAACAACATCATGCACTCTTTAAGGATAATTTGGGATTTAATTTATTTACCCTCAAGATCATTTGGATGGTTTTGAAGTGACTCAGCTTATTTTGTCTCTGTAGACTGTTTTGCAGCTTGTTTTATATAATACAATTTTTTAGTACAGTCAGTGATTTTTTTGTAAACTTATGAAAACAGTTATATTTTGTTGCTTCATAATGACAAAAGGTTCTTTAGAGAGTATTTTGTGTGGTTAATTTGTCTTTTTTCTTTGTCATTTTTTTCTGTTTAATAATCATGCTTTAATTTCAACCATTTTATTTTCTCAAAGACCAGTTGGATTTTACTGTACAATGTGCAGGTTGTGAAGCTCCGTGTTGACCAGACACTGTGTCACATGTAAAGCACAGATACATACCTGATGAGGGAAGATGAGAAACCAAGTGTCTGACAGGACCCTCTTCATCAAACTCAACCTGCTCATCATGATTGTACTCCAAATTAAACGGTGCCCCCGAAGAAGGCTGAATTTGTAAAAAGAAAACATAAACTTGTTACCTAACTTAAAAAACACTTCAGTGTGATCTGCACAAAACCTGAACCATCGTATTGCTTACATTGGTTCCTAGTCTCATTTGGTCAATGAGGTTCTCTGCTTCTGCATACTTGGTCAGTAATCTGTCATATTCAGCCTGAAACAAGATGTTTGTCATACGGAATGTCCACAGGTTCTACAGTGTCATGATGTGAAACGATACTAACGTCTAATCATCAGGATGCACAGTAATGATTCAGTTCTGATTTCTACCTGCAGGTGATGCACCAGGGCTGGTTGAGTCGTCTGATCATGGTCTTTGAAGATGTAAGGCTTCTCTGGAGGCTGGATCGAATCCTCCAAGACTCTGCTGATCACCTCTAACATCCCCGGGGAAGACTGGGCTCTGTGCACAGGGTCGGGGCACTGAGGAACAGATCTCACTGGTCCACTTGGAGTTTTAGGGATTTTCACCTTAGGGGCAACCTTGGAGAAGTCTGGAAGTGGGTAATGAACTTGACCCTGGCCATATTTCATCTCGCTGAAGGAACTTGCACGCACCAGTGGGGCTCTCGGAACCAGGTCATCCGCCTCTGTGTCTTCTTGGTTCGACACATCTGCACTGATATCCCTGCTCTGGTTTGACTTTCTTGAGCTGGATGCATTTTTGTCAGAAGAATCTGATGTAAAATCATTAGTTTCCTTTTGTGTCTTTACTTCCAAACTTTCATTTTCAGTTGCAGATTTGTTACTTTGAATTGCTGAACTCTTGCGTGCTGGAGCCAAGCTAAAGGCGCTGTCGTCCACACTCTCCAGCAGGGACACCTCTGGCAGGGTCTCTGCCTCAATCAGCCTACCTGACTGCAGCAACTCTAGCTCTGAGAAGTGTCGCAGCAACAAACTGTTAATGTCTGAATGAACAAGGCATGGTGGAGCTTCTTCAACGGTCTTGGAAGCTTCATGAGAGTTATCACATTTGGTTTTGGTATCCTCTTGCAGCCACTCAGGCTGACATGGCAGATTTGGACTTCCATTAGCAGCATGTCCTTCAGCTGAGTTTTCCAAAGAGCTGGCTGTGTGGTTGAAATAAGGGCTTTTAAGGTCACCATCATAAGGGAGGTCCTCCTGATCTTCATCGCTGGTATTTTCTCCTGGATCCTCAATCTTTTGCTTCACGGGCGCCTCATTATGCATGGTGTTTGGTCTTAGGGCTGACACATAAACTGTATTGCTCTTAGTCTTGCTCTTGACTGCACCCTTACTGCTGATAGCGCTGCTTTCTGATGAGATGTCATCCAGAACCGACAGCGCTGCGATCTCTGCAAATTAAAGACCACAAAATACACAAATGCTTAATTACAAAGTCAAGATAACTGCATTATGACACTCTGTAGGCAAAAAGAAAAGTACAGAGCTTTACCACTGAGATGAATGCTAGCCTCTGAGGCAGCTGACTCTGCCTGGGAGAGATGTAATGCCAAAGAGCTCTCTAGATCACTCAGGTGGAGACTTTCATCCTCGCTGAGGTCAACAAAGATGCTCTGCTGAATGGACTTCTCCCACAGCACAACAGGCTTGTCCTCACTCTGAACGTTGTCACTCGATTCCTCTGAATCTCCCTCCATGGTCATTTTACCTGCATGAGAAAACATGTTGTTATACTCCTCTTCATCTGTGTTTAGAAAGAGGTGCGTAAAGGGGCTGAAACACCAGTTCATCACTTAGCAACACAAACTACGAGCTGACAACAATGGATCAAAATGTCTCGAGATGTCAATTATTCAAGAAACAACACATGGTGTGTAGAGCAAGACACATGACGTAAGTGTGTGAGGTAAGGTTTTTGGGTTAATTATGTGACAAGATGTGTGCTTTGAAACGTTGGCATAATCATAATTTCAAAATAAAAGCACAACAATACATTTTTAGTAATTAACCAGATCCAGAACATATTTCACAATGTAATCTTAAATAATAATGTAACCATAGCTGTATTGTTAGCCCTATTTAATATTGTGTTCAGTCTTTAAAATTTGCTGACTGAAATAACATATTCTGTTCAGATATAGCCTATGCTTTATAAAAAAAGACTATTCAGCTTGCTGAAACAAGAAACTGAAACTCACTTACATTTAAATTATTTGAAGACTTTGTGATACTCATAATTTAACATAGACGTAATATCAGCAGCTGTATATCATGCCTAACACGTGCATTGTCAAAACAGTCACTGACTGCACTCAACTCTGGGCAACATATTCTCACTCTATGGCGTTTTATAAGTGATGGTAACTCACTGGTTCTGAGCTGGTCCTTCATCAGTCTCACATGTTCTCGACAGTACGTTCAAACAAGCTACGGCATTCCTCCTTTCTTTCTTGACATATGGCTTCTGTGGCAGATTTAGTTTCTTCATAAATTATGCAGTTTACTTTACACCGCATCGCCCGTCTTCCGTACAAAACAGGTAGCGAACGCAAGCGTGGTCTGGTTGCTAGGTAACGGTACAAAAACCTCCTCCACCATTACTGCTAACTCGGTAAGTTTTAGTAAGCGAAGAAGGATTAGAAATTGTTTTCAAACCGGTTAGAACCAGCCGTCTCTTCTCTAGTTAATATTCTGTTTACTTCACAAACTGAAGTCAAAGGTGTGTCAAAACTTCGTCATTCAAACACTGACAGCTGAACTATTACTTTACGTCATCTTATACCTATTCAAATTCATTGGTCCAATGACTACTATTTGAGGCGGGGCTATCTTTGAATGCTAACGTCTAATTGGTTGTTTTGCGAAAACAACGCTCGTGCTGCAAACTCAACATTTTTTCTGCGCTATCGTAGTTTATTCTAAGTTTTATTAAACTTAATGGGTTATATTGTGTCAAGTTTATTACAGTGCACTTTATCTTTAAGTTGCGATCATTAGTTCTCCAAATAGACTCATGTTTTAATCTCGTAATAAAGTGAAGAAAAGAAGAGGAGAAAAAGCATTGTTCGAGCTGGATCACCTAACGTAAGTTGAGTTAGCTAACAGGCTAACGGACCTAATCTTAGGCTGCAGAGAGGTTTAGCTGCACACTGTTTGGCCCAAACTAAATTCAATTTAAATGTATTTGAAACACAATTTCTCTGAAAGCGTTAATAAAAGTTTGATGTTATTTCTCTTTACAGTCAATGGTGCTTATTCAAGATAAATGCATATAACTCACATTAAAGAGCACACACGACAAACTGATTTTATCGAACTGATCTTTACCTGCTAGATGGAACAATTTGTGTAATGTTTTGAGAGAATGTGTTTCAGAAAGAAAATACAGTTTTGGTCAAGTTTTGTAATAAGTAGCAAATCACTGTTGCAGTGTTGTTCCATAACATCACTTCATTTATTGTTATAACACATGTATTTATGTTTGCACAAACACATTTAAAAGGAAAACTTAAATGCACATGCTGTGTTCTCTAAAATGTAGAGTTTAAATTATACGGAAAATATATGTTTACAACTAGGTCTCTAGTTAATACTGGCCACCAATAAACTAAAAGTAAAGAAAAATCATCAATTTTAAATTAAACACTACAGTTTCGTTTAGTTTGCACATTTAGGAAAGAAATGGTGTACCTGTTACTTATAACAAATTAAAGTTGGACGTATATGCAGTGTAAACTATTTAAACTAAACCATAACATAATTGTGTTTTGTGTTTGTTTAGAGGGAAATGTATTTTTTTTTTACAGATATTAACAGAAATTTAACCAGTTGTGGTATGAGTGGTTTATGAAGTGTAAACCTTTTCAAAGTGATAAATTTTTTCCTTTCAGGCGTTTCCGAATTTCTGTGCCCTCACGTAGGATTTACCAGTAAGTACAGATTTATTTCTGTCCTTTGTTTTGATGCAGGCTTTTGCTGCCTCATTGTGTGTGTCCAGATATAGATTTCGGAGTAATGATCAGTAGTAATTTTAGTGCATCAAAGCCCAAAGAAAACATACCACAATCATCACAAATACTATCTGTTCAGGATGAAATCATGTCCATTGTGGTTTTTAAAAAGAGAGTCACTGATTACCTTCTGTGAAGCTGTCATTGAAAGAGCCTTATTTTTGCACTTATATTTTTTACCTGTACCCCTGCAACAGTTGTTAAAGCTGTGTTAAGAGGACAGGGCAGAAACAAACCCAGTTGGCACACAACAGAGAAAAGGCTGCGTGAAAATACACTTCAATTGACACAAATTATTATAATATTGTGTGTGTGAACATGTCCTGTGGGGCCCTAATAATTTAAATGTGTTGTGTTAACAGTCACACAGCAGTAATAATAATAAGATGACAAAAAAGATTAAAAGTTTTTTTAACCACTAAACATAAGATTTATGTCTAAGTACAAAGTCAGTGGATTTAGAAAAAGTACATGACAGAGTTCCGAGGGAGGAGCTGTGCTATATGAGGAAATCTGAAGTGGCAGAGAAGTATGTTAGACTGGTACAGGACATGAATGAGGGCAGCAAGGCAAGGCTGAGATGTGCTGTAGAAGTAACAGCTTCATGGTGGAGGTGGGACTGCATCAAGGATCGGCTCTGAGACCCTTCTTCTTATTATGAAGCTCTAAACCATTTAGAAAATGAACTGTCTTTAAATTTGTGTTTATAATGGAGGCTATAATGTAATAATGTAATAGGCTATAAGTAATGGCTATAATTTAAAATTGAGTGTGTATATGGTAGCTAGTGTGATCCATGGTGAAGGTTATGGCTGGCTTAGGCCTGTACTATCTATAATCTTTCTCATTCTTGTCGCTTGTTTATTGTCGTGTTTTATTTTGGTGGAAGTATCATCATTTTCCCCCCATGATGTTTCTCTCTTTGTTAAAAAACTTTCTTATCTTGACCAATCATGTAATGGGTGTTTTGTCGCTCTTTTTATTCAATGATTTCCTGGCCAAGGGTTTACATTCTCTCGTTTTAAATATACCAATACTTTCGCTGCTTTTTCTGCTCACATACAGTGGGTCTAAGACATTAGACTAACAAGCACTCCAAGACTAGATAAAATGAGTCTCTGTCTTAGACTGACAGCTCGGCTACGTATCCTTATCCCCCCCGCCCCTTTTCCTCGCTTCCTGCCTGCTCTGCTTGCGCACGCTGCTGTTTGGTTGGTGTTGCCATGGAAGCATGTAGCCAGAAAGAGGCTTCACATACAGCATCTTGTGTTCTCTTCACAGAGAGCTGCGAACAAGAGAGGCAGTGACGCAAAATGCACAATATATGAACACAGCTGTGTGGACTCAGTACTCTTCAGCTTCTAACACTCATGTGTTTACCTTTACCGGTGCATTTTTTAGCAAAGGAACAACTTTGTGATGTCTGATGTCTTTTCTTTTTTTGTCATTACCCAACTTATTTTGATTTTTTTTTTTTTTTTTTCTTGTTGACTTTTTGTTTTAAAACGCAACCATTTTTTCCGGAACGAAACTGGGATTTTCCCTCATATTATGCACTTCAATGGATACCAGTGGCTCAGTGGTTAGCATGCGAGCAGAAGAGCAGCCCTTTCATGTCCGCTACAGGTAGGAATTTCACATCTTTTACCTAAAGTGTAGTCACAAGGTTGGGAAAGTAGAAAAGTTTTTCAGCTTTTAAGATAATTTTTTCTAGTACATTTTAAGGGATGCTATTGATAAAAACATAGGTTGGTGGTTAAGTAATATGTCTGTAATGTAGTAGTTATGTAGCCAAATTGATAAAACTAAAGGTTAAATTATAGTGGAGAACTGGTCATGGTATGGTTTGTGACTTTGTCTGAAGGCAGGTGTGCTTCCCAAACAATTCATCAGCCAGCTGTCTCTACATACCTAGGTAAACTTGCAGCAGTGTTTGACCTGTCAAACACAGAAAGACCTGCTCCAGTCTGCCATTAATATTTAAACAAGCACTGAAATTTTAATTCCTGCCAGCTTTGTTTATGGCCTCCTGTGTGTCCATCTGATTGGGACAGTGTATGTTTTGGTTCTGCAATTTGTGGGAGGATTTCTCAAAACTGACAGGATGGTTACAGTCAATGAATTGATTCCATTAGACAGTGCAGAGTCTGCCCATGTCTGATGAGCTAATCCAGCTACTTAGCGTTCTCCAGCTCCATAATCTGTCAAGTGCATACTCTACATACGTAATCCCAGATGACCAGGTCATTGGAAGAGAGAACGCAAGCATATTAGCTGAGAAAGTGCTGATGGAGCAACTTTCCTTCTTCCAGGCATTGGAAGTTAATGCCGTGACAACATTGCACGTCTCCTTGAAAGGCTTCCAGTGCGTGATGTTAAAATACCTCTGTGACGTCAGTCATTAATAGTTTTGGTTTCCCTCAAAGGAGGGTAGTTTATTTTTTAAATACTTTTTAGATTTAACTGAACAAGGTTTTAGTCAAATTTTCTTTAACTGCTCTGATGGTTTGAGGTTTTAGACCACCGTCCATGCTTCAGACAAATACAAGAAACTGCAGGCTGGAAGTTTTCTTCAGAGGAAACAGTAGATGCCACGCAGATGTCCCATGTGCTGCTGCTGTTGTTGTTGTAGGAAACAAAAGGCTGGCAGGTAGGCTAGTATTTGCCACAATTATAATGTTAAATCGGTAGTAAACAAAACATATTCTCTAATTTTAGGCTTCAGACTGCTGAGCTGAGCTTTGAGTATTCAGGATATGATGTTTGCTTTTGTTCTCAAATTATAGCCTGGCTGGGCTGTGAAACAGGCTCCTCCGATTGGTGCTTTTGCGTCATTTCAGTAGCACACAATAGCCCGCATAAGCTATTACACACAGTGAGGATTCTAGTCCTCAAGGGCATGTTTTTGAGGGCATGCAAGATAACCATTGGGTGGGTTCAAGAGGAAAACTTGTGATAAACAAACTGAGTCGATTTTTAGTAAAACTAATCTCTTAACAAGTTTCCTGAAAAACAAAAGTTGGCTGAATGTTTTTGCTTTGCTTGAATAAGCTGCTTAAGTTTTCATTTTAATATAACCAATCGTTGTCTGGCACTATATAGTCAATTTCCAAACACTGCTAAAAAGTTACATTTTTATAATTAGCATATTTTGACATATTTTAAATAAGCAGAAAGTGCAGTTATGGTGGTATTTTAAAGGATTGAAAATAAACTCTATAAAAGCTTAGAGAAATGATCCACCAAAGTGATATGGCTATAACTGTTAACAAAAAGGTAATTTTGGTTTGTAATATTTGACTATAAAAGAATCACACTTTACTTTCAGATCACGTCAAATAGGATGTGAGAGCTACCATAATAAACAAGCCCCAGTTGGAGCCATTGTTTTCTGTAAATGGAAGGAAGTAGCTAAAAATCACTCCCAAATGAAAACCCTGAAAGTTTTATTTCCCTCCTGAAAGTGGAATCTCGTCATTTGGTGTTAGGGTAAAGCCACAGACAACAAATTTTCCCACAGTTGTTACTGCTTAATTTGAAATTATTTTGGATTCCAGATACTGTCAGCATCCTCATTTGCAGCTTATAGTCAATTTTCAGGTCAACCTGCGTCGAGAGGTTTTGACAGACTCTCTTTCTGCTGTAGGATGGAGGTGTCCTGCCTAGAGCTGGCATTGGAGGGTGAGCGGCTCTGTAAGGTGGGGGACTATAGAGCAGGTGTTTCTTTCTTTGAAGCCGCCATCCAAGTGGGCACAGAGGACCTACAGGTGCTCAGTGCTATCTACAGCCAGCTGGGGAATGCTTACTTCCACCTGCACGACTATGCTAAGGCTTTGGAGTTCCACCGACACGATCTCACCCTGACCAGGTTGGATGCACTTTACACATACAGTAATACCCAGCGCTCTTTGTATTGTTGCTAAAATTATGCAACATTTAGGACAATTTGTGACTTGCTCGGAGAAGCCAAAGCCAGTGGAAATCTTGGCAACACATTAAAGGTTCTGGGGCGGTTTGACGAGGCTGTGGTTTGCTGTCAGAGACACTTGGACATTGTGAGGGACATTAATGACAAGGTGAGCCGAAATCAGAGTTACTCAGTCAGATATTCCATGTTCCACCTTCATCCACAACATTTTTCTTCTGGGTGACATTAGGTAGGGCAGGCACGAGCTCTCTATAACTTTGGCAATGTGTACCATGCCAAAGGCAAAAGTATTTGCTGGAGCGGAGCTGAACCTGGAGATTTTCCAGAGGAGGTCATGATGGCACTGAGGAAGGCAGCAGAGTACTATGAGTAAGTTAATAAAAATGTCTATTGTTTGACTCACAGTAGAATATGTTTTGGTAATTCAAACATCAAATATAGGAATTGGAGGAGTTGTCTGATTTGTTTCTTGTTGTGGATCATTAGGGCAAACCTGGTGATAGTAAAGGAGCTTGGAGACCGGGCTGCTCAGGGTCGAACGCATGGAAATCTTGGCAACACGCATTACTTGTTGGGAAACTTTGCTAAAGCAGTGGCTTCTCATGAACAGGTGATGGTAAACCACAACGACCATGTTTGTCTAGAGCTCAGTGTAAACATGCATTATGGTTTAGTTTTTTTTCTGTTTCAGCGTTTGCTAATAGCTAAAGAGTTTGGCGATCGCTCAGCAGAAAGACGAGCTTACTGCAACTTGGGGAATGCCTACATCTTTTTGGGGGATTTTGAAGTAGCAGCTGAACATTACAAGTAAGCCAGAGTCCATACATGTGGTTATATATTCGATTTAAAAAGGATAAGCCACTCGGATTGTTTTAAAGGCTTGTCTGTATGTTTGTAAGGAGGTCACTGCAGCTGGCCAGGCAGTTGAAGGATAGAGCTGTGGAGGCTCAGGCGTGCTACAGTCTGGGCAACACCTACACATTACTCCAAGACTATGAGAGAGCCATAGACTACCACCTCAAACACCTCATTATAGCTCAAGACCTCAATGACAGGTAAAAAAATATATTAAATGTTACATTTGCTACTCCTTGATGGTACCAATAAAAAAAAAAAATTGTTATTTCTAGGATTGGTGAGGGTCGTGCATGCTGGAGTCTTGGAAATGCTCACACTGCTTTGGGGAACCATGATCAAGCCATGCACTTTGCTGAGAAGCACCTGGAAATCTGCAAAGAGGTACTGTATGTTACAGTGAAAAACAGCAGACTTGCATTACTACAAGCTTTTCACTTTAATTTTGCAACCCTGCTAAAGATGCATTACATTTATCTCGGTTCTCTTCCAGACAGGAGACAGGAGTGGAGAGCTGACAGCACGTATGAACGTATCTGATCTCCAAACAGTCCTGGGCTTGAGCTACAGCACAAATAACTCCACGCTTTCTGAAAATAAGGATATAGACTACAACTTACATGGTAAAAACTTACTGTGGACAGACCCTGGCTTTATAGTTCTGTGACTATTAGTGTGGTTACTACGTACCTTTTTGTTTTGTAGGAGCGAGACCCAGACTGAGCAGGCGCCACAGCATGGAGAACCTGGAGCTGATGCAACTCACTCCAGACAAGATGAATGTAGGAACTGCTTAAACGTGATGTAGAAAAAAATTCCCATCCAAGAATGGAGTCATCTGTCATTTTCTAGTTTTGTTTCTTCTAATTGGCTTCTGTTGCAGTTTCTTTTCATTGTCATAATTTGTAAAATTTTGTGTTATAAAGGGTCAAAAATGGAACAGTGATATTTTGACAAAACAGTCTAAACCCTCCATTGCTAAGAGCACCTCCAAGCTGTTCTTTGTAAACCGTCTGCGTGGGAAGAAATACAAAACTGGGAGCTCCAGTAAGGTCCTTCAAGACACCAGCAACACTCTGGACACAAATCAAACTTCAGTTCAGGGACCACAGAAAGTATGAAGCACAGAACTCATTCATTTAATAATTACATGTCACTTTGTCTCCTGCTGTCATCAAATACCATATTTGTTGTTTGTTTTTTTTACCAGCGACTCAGTCCTGACATGCTTGGGGAAGAGGGCTTCTTTGACCTTCTGAGCCGTTTCCAGAGCAATCGTATGGATGACCAGCGTTGTTCAATCCAGGACAGAGGCAGCAGGTTATCGCTTAACAGTGGTCCAAGTTCACCTCCCAGAACCATCAGAAAATGTGAGCTAACACAGTCCCTAAACACAAAGTTCAAGAAGTCCCCAGAGATGCTTCATATTTAGATGCATCATGTTGTTTTTAATCTGCAGCTGTGTCCGAGTCGGTCAGTGTCTCCGGTGCCACAGGCAGGAGGCTGGCCGAGTCCTCGGCAGCAGGAGGAAGTCTACCCGGTCTGAGAATCAATCAGAGCAGCAACCAGGCCGTGCTCAGCCACCTGATGGCCAATGCTGACAGTGCTGAGCCTGACGACGACTTCTTCGATATGCTTGTCAAGTGCCAGGTATGTCATCAGATAAGTTGCACTCTTGAGAAGCACGAAATGTAAATAAATAAATTTACTAAACTGGATGTTAAGCTTTCATTCTCCACGTTTTTCCTCCCAGGGCTCCCGCTTGGATGATCAGCGCTGTGCCCCTCCCCCTCCCCCCGTTCGAGGACCCACCGTACCAGACGAGGACTTCTTCAGCCTCATCATGCGCTCTCAGGCCAAACGAATGGACGAGCAACGCGTCACTTTGCCTTCTGCAGCCAGGATCACCTCCAGCTCTGAGTAAACTAAACATTAAAGAGACAAAATCCCTTTTTTTGCAATCTTTCAAATGTGTGAACAGCAATAAGAACAAAAGTTCTCTTCACACTCGTCCTATTGGACAAAAATAAAGCACTGTCAGCATTGTATGTACAACAAATTCATGAAATGTTAAAAAATGTAAAAAGGACTTGCTTCCTACAACTTTCACAAACTGAGAAACTTGGTATTGTTTTTTTTTATCTTTGTTTCAAATGATTCTATTCTGAAGCATTTCATCTTGTGTAGATTTTGTTACACAACCGCAGCTGTGTTTGAATTTATTGTACTTTTTTTATGAATTTTACCTGCCGTCCTACCACAGTGCAGCAACACGGTGGTGAAATACTATAAATACAGAACTACAGCACTCTTTTTTAACGCATTTTGTTTTTATGAGGTTGTTCTTTGAGCTACAGAAGTAAAAAAAAAAAAAAAAAACGACAACAAAAATACATTTTAAAGCAGACATAAAATAATAAATTTAACCCAGGTATAGCTCTTTGTGTTTTTTGTATAAACTGCTTGAATGAGTTGAGAAATAAAAACATTTGTGTGTGTATTTGTGTAGGGATTTCTGCTCAACCTTTTTGTAAATGCTCAACAAAGTATCTGTCGCATCAAAATCAAGACACTTTATTGAACGTACCAACCATAACACTTCAGTTAGCTTCAAATAAGTTAATTCACTTTTGAAAAACAAGAATTATAAAGCATTAGTACAAGAGCCACTATTATATTTCAAGCATTAACTGTACATAAATTAACCTGACAAATAAATACATATGTATTAGTTTGGCTTCATTTCTGGAAACAAAATACTATACAATAACATTAAAACTTAAATAGGAAAGTTTGTACGGAAATCTGTATTTGAAGAAAACGTAAAAAAAAAATGTGAATATAAAAAAAAAATAATGCATATACCTCAAATACAGTTTTCTAAATAAATATTCAAACACTCCATCCAGGTGTCAATGTGCACATAGACCACTGTAATGCAAAGACTGACACCTACTGTTAAAATGCCACAACAGCAGTAAACAAACCAAAGCTTCTGACCACTGAAAAGTTTTAATGAATATCCGCATATTCAACCATCATTTATGTAATGTATTTCCCTTTGACGCTCAAATGATAAAGTTCCTCGATTGAAAGCAAACCACTAACAGCACTGGCTAAAACAAAACACTGAATTCATTGAAAACAAACTCAAACTGCAAATTTCCACATTCTGAATTGCAGCAACGCTCTGGATACAGTTAACAGTAGACGACCCACAGGGGAGCAACAGCTGACTGACCGTGTGACCGTATTCACAGGAAGAGCTTACTACTGAGACACTAGCAGATTACGTTTTACCTAAAATAGCAGCTGTTCCAAACAAATGATGTGAGCAAAAAGGAATGTACATTTTCTTTAAAACCATTTAAAGTCTGATCAGGAAAACGTCCATCAGATCATTTTTGTGAGGGGAACTGAGAACAAAAGGAAGGCACCGTCATGAGCAAAGCACTCCTGTCATGTTAAACTGCCACAAGTTCTCAAAAAAAGGACATGCAGAAGGAAACTGGTGTATGCGCAGAGAAAATGTTTAGAAATCAAGTTAAAATCCTATATAATTAAGCAGTTTTACACATCTGTATAACAGTTAGAAACATGCGACATGTGCTTTTGATGTCACCCAGATTTAAATCCATTTGGTTTCCTGCAGGAGGAAAAAGCTCATTCACCTGTTTGAGTTTCTAAATGTGTTGAATGGCTTTGACTGTGATTACAGAGAGAGAAGAAAAGCATTGTTTTAGGAGAATGTGCAAGTCTTTCAGATTATAGCAATGGCTTGATTGGTTGTGTGTGTGTTAGGGGTTGTGTGTCCACAGTGTGACAGTGCGGTCAGCAGAGGACGAGAGGAAGGACAGGTCCTGCGTGTGCCATCGACATTGAATCACCTTGTCGCCGTGTTCTCCCACCACAGTCTGAGGCAACTGTTTTGTCAGGTCACCTACAAGCACAAGAAAGTTTCAGTAGTTTAGTGTTATTTCTGTAACATTTTGTTCCTCATTCATCTTCTTTTCTTTTTTTAATGAACCCACAACACCGTGGTGGAGTTTTTTTTGTTCATATTGGATCTCCAGGCACACCTTGAAGGTTGGTGACCATGACTTTAGTGTCGTAGGAACCAGTGAGCAGGTAGTGCGCGCCGGGGGAGAACCGAACGGACCGAACATCACTGGTGTGCGGACGATACACCTGGACGATCCGTCCTCCTCTGATGTCATACAGCATGC
Organism: Millerichthys robustus; assembly: GCA_034783495.1. Classification (NCBI taxonomy): domain Eukaryota; kingdom Metazoa; phylum Chordata; class Actinopteri; order Cyprinodontiformes; family Rivulidae; genus Millerichthys; species Millerichthys robustus. The sequence goes on along the minus strand of JAVKLF010000064.1, from coordinate 10,716,641 downwards.
AAGCGCTGTCTTCCTGTCCTGTTGCTAGGAGACGGCCACTTGGATCGACGGCTACAGAGGCAACAGGGCTGCCTGTTGGGTAAAGAAGAGGAGTGTAGCTGTATAAGTTGCTGGACATGATCACTAAAAAACAAGGTATTTTTCTCTGGGTAACACAAACATCCACTGGAATGATATTTATTATTTTAGAGAAGCAGGTAAAAATCATAATATACACAAGGCACAAGCTGTACCTGAACCATGAAAAGCAGTTCCCACAACGCGCACACAGCTCGGCACTCTGAGATCCCAGAAACGCACAGTTTTATCCTGAGATCCAGACGCAATCATCCAGCCTCCCCAAGTATACAGCGACAGAATGTGACCTGCACAGAAACGACTTTAGTTTCTCCTTGATTTTTAAACTTTCAGCTCAATTGGACATGGTTGAAGCGGCCAGTATGTAAAGTAGAGTGTACCAGTATGTCCACTGAGTGCGTGCAGTCCCTGTCCCCTCTGGCAGTCGGTGGTGTAGATGTTACAATCTCCTGCGCCGGCGCTGATCAAAATAGCTCCTCCACTTTCTGGACCCTCCATGAAGGCCAGGTCTCTGATGGTGCCGTCATGCATGCTAAACTCCAGGTCTGGCCCTGAAACACACAGACACAAAAATAAGAACCCTGACACCAACAAGCATGTTGCGTAATCTTGTGCAAAACTCCCACCTGTGGCATTGCATGTCTCTGCACTGAAAGGCAGGACTTTGACGTATTTGTCATTGGAGCCTGTAGCCAGCAGCTGCCCACAGTGGCTCCAGGCCACACAGTAGATGGAGCCTTTGTGGTGTTTGTTCCTCTTGAAGCGAACAACCGGCTGTTTTGTGGGACTTGACGCACTACAGGGTGGAAATGTATAAATGGGGGGGGGGGGGGGGACAAAGTTAAAAGTTTGAACATAAAAATCTCTACAAAATGAGTGTGTCTAACTCCTTTATTGTAGTTTAGAGCTCAGTTGGTTCACTGGATGACACTAATTCCTTAGAGGATGCTGCATCAAGTTGATCCAATTAAAATATAAACCAATAAAAAAACGAACAGCACAACTGAAGTCTGGCAAACATGAAAAATGGAAATTCAAACATCAGAACAATAATTAAAACTAAATGCTAACATCTCAGTCTGCATTTTGGCAGTTTTCTATTTCTAATCTAGACTTTCTGCATTCATCTGCCTGTTTATATGCATATATAAGTAAAAAAAAAGAACAAAAACAACCACATATAATTAAAAAGAATGAGCGAGAATGAGAAATTCAGATGGCCTCCAGTAATCTTCAAATTTTGTTAAATAATTCTGCAAACTATTTAGTAAATCTTCTGTTGGCTTTGGTGTTTGGTATTTAAATAATAATAATGCTGATGATGACCTTGGGTCCAGTTTTTCTGGATATGCACACACGCGTAGTGTTTTGGAGTTGGACCCCACGGCGTACAGAGCTCCAGATGGATGAAAGGCCACAGCTCGGACAGCCTGAGTGTCTTCCAAAGTGTGCACTGGTACAAACAGGTCTTTTGGTTTTTCACCCTAAAAAAACACACCAATATTGAAAAAAACACCTTAATTTTCTACATTAAACACATCGAAGGACTGGATAAAAGTTGTTCCTGAGAGAGTCCTAACTGATGTAAATATATATATATATATATATATTTTTTTTTTTGAGGCTGTTGCGTAGTTGTTTTTTTTTGTGCCTCTGTACCTCTTTACTTCTGGATAAAGATCCAGGAGAGTCACTCTCAGAACCTCCTTTCGGTTTCTGCCCACTGTGAACAAACGATACAAACCACAGTTATAATCTCATTACAAAAGTATTGTAAAGTGAAAGCAAAAGAAACCCCAATAACCTGGAGATGACAGGGGATTCGTTGGGGGGCGGGACCACGCGGCCCCCTACGGAGCGCTGCGGGGTGCTGCTGACCACCCCTCCCCCTCGGCCCTGGCTCTGCTCAGGCGTCACAGATGGGGGGTTATTGTTGTCCTCAGCTGTGGGCGTGTTCCCGTTGCCGTTACACTGCTGGGAGAGAGACTTCACCTCCTCTCCTAAGTTCTCCATACCCACGTTGAGCTCCTCAAGCTTCTGGATGGACCTGTGCAAACAAGACATTCATAAGGGCTTCTCTCAACAGCATCGTTCATCTTTTATTCTGTATTTCAGTCTCTTACTACAAATAGAAAAAATATGTGAAGTTATGGCGTCATTATGCACAGAAACCCTTCTGAATATTGCAGAGGGCAACAGGGACAAAGGAGAAAGAGCTTCTACATTGTGGAAGAAGTAAAAATAGTTTTAGTTTAATATTTTTCTTGTGTTTTTTAATATTGCTGAAGTGGCATTAAACATGTGAGAGTGCACTGAATTATTCAGATTCAGGTTAAATATTGAGCAGGACTGTAATGAGGCGAAGGTTCCAGGTGGTGCAGCTGATCAGAACAGATGGTTCTGTAGGGCGGGGGGGCTACACAGTGTGAAGGGACCGCCACATGGGACCCATCATTTTCAGAGCTTTAACATGTCAGCTTCATGTTTTCTGACAGCTGCTACTCAATCGTTACAGAAGACATTGTAATTGACTTGCTTAACAACGGACTTTTTTTTTTTTAAACTTTACCAGATGTCTTAATACCCTTCTCCAAAGTGTCTGTACCTGTTGAGGAAGGTCTCTGTGAGGCTGTGCTGCATGTCGTTGGGCGGGGGCTCCTGCTGCACCCCTCCCTCCAGCAGCATCTGCTGGTACATTTGCCTCTGCTGCTGCTTCTGCTCCAGGTGCTGCTGCACGCGAAGCCGCTGGCGGTAAAACTCCTCATACTTCTCTGTCGAGTCACGTAACTGAGGAGAAACCCCAAAGCTGTTAATTTGAGGCAAGTCAGATGAAGTCATTTCTAAACAAGAAAAATAATAATAATAATAATAATTTGAATTGAATGTGAAATGGGGAAGTGAGAGATGGTTCAAAATGTCTCCTGTAAAGTGAGGTGATGTCACAGAAGACAGATTTATTACAGTTTAAATAAAAAAACAGACAAAAATGTTAAAAACAAGCCAGCATGAGTCTAGATCTTTAAATTTAGCACTGAACAGCATGCATTGTGGTCGTGTGAGCCAAGCCAGGTCAGCTCGGGTATTAAGAGGAGGAAGGAGGGAGAGACCCGAGAGCCGACGACAGGTCACTTCCCCTCTCTGTCTTCTGCTTCCTGCCCTGATAATTGGACAGAAACAGATCTGCTAGACCTTTAGGGAAAAGATAGACCCTGGCATTGTGCCATCTGTGAGGAATAAAGAGGGGTGGAGGAGGAATGTGACTATAAGATCACAGAGGCTTTAAAGTCTGCTTCTGTTTCTGTGTCTGTGATTCTGTGTCCAGGGTGACAAGGGAGGCAGACAAGGTTTAAACACTATGTTTACAGGTAACATGAGGCCATAAATGACCTATTTTTGTGGCGGAGCCACATTAACCCCGTGTCCCTACAGAGGATCAAATCCACCTGAAAAATACACACTGATTTAATTTTTTTTAATACTGTACTACAATTGTCTAATTATGATTTCGGTCAATTTTAATCCATTGTTTTGTCATATTACTGAAATTGTTCTGTACAGAAAAACATGCAAAAGGTCTATCAAGTTACGTAAAATGTCAAAAGCGGTCGTTTACCTCATTCTTGTCTGCAGATCCAGCTGCTGGTGCATCCTCACCTGGAGCTGAGGCAGGGCGCGCGTTCTGAGCTCCACCTGAGCTCATCATCTTATCCACAGGCGTGTCTGTCCTGGATCTGCTCACACAAAACACAACAACATCAAAGATCTCATACAGTATAAGATAATATTCTGTGTTTTGGGTATAATTTTGGGGCCGAAGGGCAGATTAAACTCCAGCTCGGAGCTCTTACGTTTCAGGGGATTCCTCGAAGATGCTGTGGCAGTCGGAGCTCTCCATCATTAGACTCCTGCTCAGGTTCTGCCCTCCTGCTCCGGGGTAGTGAAAGTTGGCAAACGAGTGAGACATCGGTGAGACTCCCTTTCCTGGCACTACCTCCCCGACACTCGCTCTTTTATCCTGCCCAGACAACCCATAAGACAACCCGTCCAACGCAGGGTTCAGGGAGCGAGACATGTAGGTATCCGCGGACTGAGGGCGCCGAAGCGGGGAGGATGGGTACGGTGAAAGTTTGCTGATAAGCGGGGTGAGGAGGTCAGCGTAGCCGGTCTTGGCCGGCTTGACCAAACGGTCAACGTGGATGTTGAGCTGCTTCTGTTCAAAGGCGCAAGTGAAAACACTGTGGGAGAGGTTCTGCATCCAGGACAGCAGAGACAGGTCCAGGTCATCGCAGCCGTTGCCACACAGCATGTCAACACCCAGGAGGACCTCCCCTTCTGTGATCTCCTCACCTGTTGCCTTGCTCTGCGCACAAAACAATCAAAGGGTTCAAGTTTAACAGCTTAAAGCTGATCACAGAAACTAATCTAAGCTTCTTCATGACAGAAACTTGTTCAGCAGTTTTCACCTGGCAGAACTCCACGCAGCACTCATAGAGGACTCCCTTGAGAAGAAGCTGAAAGAGCCGATCCCCGCTGGCCTTAAAGCCGGCCTCACTCAGCTTCCTGTCGGCAGGGATGAACTCTGCCACCATGTTGCAGGCCTCCTCAAAACAATGCACCCTGGCTGTGCTTGGGTTCCAGTCCTGACGGAGAACAAGGCATTACAACTCAGAAGAAAATGCTACAACTTTAACACAATAAATCAAGAAAACCAATGAAGCTGTTTCCTAAATCTACAAAAACACTCACAGAGGTGATTCGCTGCAATTAAACACAAAACAACAGTGCTCAAATGAAGTTAAAATACAAACTCATGGTGACATGTATTACCTTGAACTCAGCATGATTGGTGAGGCGAGGCAGTGTGAGGAGCAAACACAATTTGCTGTAATCATCCTTAGTGGGACAGAACTCCTCCAGAGCATGGAGACACTTTACTGCTTCCTGCATGGTGAACTCCAACTAAAACCATCAACACCAGTCAGTCACAGCATCAAAACCACTGAGAAGGGATTATAAGACAACAAAAAGGTTCTGCTGGACAAACTGGATCCTGCTACTCATGTAGATGTTTTTTTAAAGAGATTAAACCCTATAAATGTGTGTCTGCATGCAAATTTACATCAAATACTGAGTGGCAGACGTACATGCTGGTACACAACATTGAGCAGGATGACAGCATGTATTAATTTAATTACATTTTTTTACAGGTTAGGATTAACGATAAATTTACTGTGCATAAAAAACTGGGAAGAGAGAAAAAAAAAAGATTGAAATGAAACCGGTTCATGTTTGAACTTACGTGCTGTGGCTCGTCTTCTGCAGACATGGCGTTATTCACACACAGAGCCTCAAGGAATTTCTGCTTCAGGATGAGGTAGCGAAACCTGAGGGCAAATTTCAGGTGTTTTCTTTCCATGTGACTTAAAAAAAAAATCAATTATTGGCTTTAAACATGATGATTCAACAAGCTCACCTTTTTCTGTCAAACTTATCCATACACTCCAGAGGCTGAATGAACTGAAGGACCTCATCCCACTGGCCATCTAGGATCAACTGCCTACAACAAAAACAAATTTTGTGTTTTCAGATCTAGCTCCATAAATACATGACTGAGTCACAACAACAGAAAACAATCTGAATATTTTAACCTCTATTTGCTGGGGTTTGAGTTTTCCAAGGACAAGAAAAGGTAATACCTAAAACTAACAACTTTGGTTGAGAGAAAATGCAGCTGACACACCGTTGGCTCATCATTCTATTCAATTGCAGGTGTGCAATAGAACCCAATCTCAAATGTAGTAGATAAAATCCCGCACTTCCTGCTGCTGACAGAACAGCGCACCCATTGTCGTCATGTGTATTTACCGGAGGAACAGCATGTCGTCTGAGTAGAGTCCATTGATGACGCCGCTCTCCTTTTCCAGCGCGAGCATGCTGATGTGCAGCTTCCTGGAGTGGAGGAAGTCCAAAATCACCTTGATGACCTCCACCTCCTTCACATTTATAGTTTCTTCTGCGGTCATGGTGATGACTAGCGGTCAACGACACACACGGAGGACTATGCACAAGAAACAGGAAAAACACCAGAATTATAGTTATTTTGTTTTTTATATGTTTGAGGCTGCAGGTACATCATTGCGCTGATGTCAGGTTTTGTTTGCACCTCCTGAAGAGAATAAGAAAATGCAACAAATTGCAAAAAAAAAAAAAAATAATAATTGTCATCAGTGTGGCCATGTATTTTTAAGTAAACAATAAAAACAAACGTCTGCATTAAGTATATGAGATTAAATGAAGAAACAGCTCATTTTAGGGTCAAAGAGAGGATCAGAATCTTGAGTGAAATTTATTTCACTGAAAGACTGGATGGTGAAACTGCTTAAAATGAGATAGAGCCTCTGTTTTTAGGCTAACAATCAATTGTTTAGGTCCAAATAGTTACATTATCATTGCAGTTAATTAGTAACGTGCATGAAAACACAGCAAGCACAATCTTCATGAAAAGCTACATCTGAAAGCTAATCTGGGTGATCCTGTGATTTGGGTAAACATGTAGATTGATACAAAAAATACTTCATTAATCAAAACTTCACATTGTGAGAAAACCAGGTTTGATTGACACAAATGTTAGATCTAGGTGACATTTAACTTAAATATAAAATGTAAAAGTTCTGCCTTTATGTTTAAAACCCAGTGATGCGTTTAAGGGTTTTCAGTCAAAACAATACTCACACATTTACAGCCCATCTGACTTACAAAAACGATAAACGTTGTGTTTTTTTTTCCTTGGTTGTCGTTAGCTTCCTTTCTGTTCTTGACCAATCTGATAGGGTGTTCTTTTCACCACAAGAGTCATAAATTAGCCAAAAAGCTATTGTAAATATCCAAAGACAAGCATTGCAGTCCTGGTTAGCCGGAGATGGTTAGCCAACAACGCCGACTCTAAACCACAAAGTCTAACAGTAAGAAGATTAAGCTACTTGTTAGCGCCACTGAATTTAGCCGCGGGATTACAGCAAAACCATCCAACGGCTAGTTACTGTCAAAGCTCACACAAAGCTGCCTAATTTGACCAGTGGTGGGGTTGGAAGGGAGGCTGAAGCGCAAGGCAGGCCGAGAAGGGGAGAGGCATGATCCGCTAGTTTAGCTGGACGGGCGGGGTGACGGCGAGCTTTCCACCCAACAACACAAATTAGCCGCGGTGCTGTTTATTAATACTCACCTGTTTCTATGAATGCATGGGATGAAAAACAATGTGCCCGGAGTGTTTCCGCGTTGCCGTCAGGCGGTGTCACGTCCGTACCGCTCGGTAATTGTCAGCGCAGTGTTTTGGATGTCCTCCCTGCTGCTGGACGGACTGACTGCGGTCTGGTGCTGCCCGCCTGCCGGGGCACCGCCTCCATCCATCCTCACACTAACTTGACACAAATCCACAGTGTGTAACACCGTGTTATACTGATAACAACAGGATAATTCTGTCAAGAAATAAAACCGAATGTTTATGAGCATATTATTTGCGCAGTTTATGTGAGAAACAGGGGCGTGCATAAAAGGTGGATTTACGGGGGGCTTTCATTTCAAAGGGGGGCAGCATGGTTTGTACTTCATTCACACTGTAGGGTTTGATCAATTCTGATTTTCTCTCTGAGATTTAATTTTGTAGCTTTGTTGTTCACATAATATAAACGTGACCTTCATCAGATTACAGTTCAAGGCCCTGAAGTGACCCGCTTGTGCAGAACTGTGTTTACAGCAGTAAATATGGATGCTACACATGGTAGCATGTGATGCCTGTATCAATTTCGAAGTCGTGCAATTGGAGATGACTAAATTATTTGCTGCCATGCTTGTTTTGTCCAATGCCAATGTCTGATGAAATTTGACATGACTGGTGTTGCTTTGAAAAACATCAGATATATAATCCTAGGTTGGATTTGATAAAAATGGATTTGTGACATTCTCAACCAAATGCAAATATGGTTTATGTCCACCCCTAAAAAAATGGTCCTTACATGGTAGCTTACATGTTTCCATTGGAGATTTTCTCTTATGATCTGCAGCAATTAAACAGTAGCAATTTTAGTTTCAGCTGCTGAAGTAGTGATTTTTTTCCAACTTATCAGGGTAAGGAAATCACATCTCCTATCCAAAGATACTGAAAGTATAATAAGCTCAAATATGTTATGTTATTGCCATCCTTCTGTATTTCTTGCTTTTGATGTTGCATTGTTTCAACAAGACACATTGCATGTCTCTTTTTTTAATAATCAGTTAAACACACAACAGTTCAGTTGAGGCACATGTAAAATAAGACACCATGTTATTCACTGGCATAAAACAAGAAACTAATAGTAAAAACAAAAAGTAAGGGACATATGATCAGATTTCCTTGATCCAAAAGCCATGTCAAAGTTTGGAGGGAACAAAAATCTCAACATGATTACATAAAACATCACAATAAAGCCTCAATCAGACCTCAAGTATCTCACTTCCTCAGCAACGCTTTGCATACAACACGCGTTCAACCGCACTGCTTCATTAGTACTCACTTCCAACTGGTAATTATCATTACAAAAAATACTTTTATATGTCAAAATATATCTGTACAGTGCGAACACATACTGATGGATCGTATGAGAAAAATAACCAGTAAAGTAACAATAAAAAAGAAACATCTGTGATCAGACTCAACAACACTGAAGAGGGTCCTAGAAGTGCTTTAAGAGGCAAGTTACTTTTTTATTTACAACTCTTTGATGCTGACCTGGATCTAATAACTACAAGTGTTAACTCATTAATGGGAGAGTTTAAGTGTTTGCTCTATCTGTAATATGGTAAACTGGAAATTGCTTAATTTACTCCTAAACTACACAAACTGTTACAGTTTGAGATTTCTATGATTCATGATAATTTGAGTGTTTACACTTTTGCATCTGTAGCACAATAAAAGACCCCCATCCCCGCAATCATACAACATACTGATACATAGACATGATAAATTATAAAAGCAACTCATATGCTACAACAAGCTGTTTTTCGTAAAAAAAAAAAAGCGCAGTTATTTACAAACTAATTGAACTTGTATAGTTTATTACCATTTTCTGAACGCAGTGTGATGCCTTTTTAAAATCTCTTTATGACATTATCAAAATAAATTAAATGTCCACTGCAGGTGCTTTTCAGACTCAATCCTCCTCCTCGTTGCACACTTTTGGAAAGTGAGTGCAAGCTCCAGCTGAGGTATGCTCCACACTCTGCTTGGCACGTCTCACACTCGCGCGCACACACGTACACACAGATAAATTCCACTTATGTAGACGTTTGTCAGTTGCATGTATCAAAAGCTAAATTACATGCCTTCATAGCAGCAGAACAAACCAGAAAATGCTGCTTCAGTTCATACACAGGCCTCCCTTTGGGAGGAGTTGTACACTGATCTCTGACCTGTGCTCACACGCGCAATGTCTTTTTAACAGGCAAGGATGAAATGACACAAACACCCACGGAGCATCCGTGTGACACAGAACAAGCATAAGGCTACACATGATCAACTTAGAGAACCCGAACAGCCCGTAAGAGGTGGGACATTCAGTGCTTCAGCTTGGTAAGGCTCGCCTCTTATTTTCTTTATTTTTTTTTTGGCACATGGGAACATTGACACACATGTTGACAAAAACACACTTATGTCTCACTGAAGTAGTGTCACAGCCAGCTTTGTGTATCAGTATCTGTAACATTCCAGTTTTTTTCTTCCTTCAGTTCCAGTGGTGCATGACCAGATGTTGCCCAGTCATTTGGAACTACTTGGGGTGTTTTTTGGGTGTCCCCTGCTTCTTATTCTGCCACAGATGGTTGGCGATGGTGACGGCGTCCACGCTAGCTGACATAGTTTTTGCCGGGATCCGACTGAACTGCTTCCGGTCTGAGTTGTACTTGTACAGAGCCTCGATCATCTTGGGGGTGATGCTTTTAGGGCCGATGCCCGCCAGTTTGGTGATCTCCTCAGTCTCGGGGCAGTAGGTGTAAACGGATCTGAACTGGCATCCAGAGTCACGGAACAATACCAGGAAGTTATTGGCCTGGCATTTCTCTATTTCCTGCAAAAACAGAAAATATGTCTAAAAACAATTTTAACCAATGTACTTAGGGTTTAATAAAACTTATAGTTTCCTGGTCTGGACTAAAATAGAGACTACTCCTTGTTGGATCTGTTGTTTACACTTTAACTTGAAGTGTACCTGGTCAGTAAGAAGTGAAAATGTATACAAAGGGTCAAAATAGCTCCAGGGGTTTCTGTGTTACACACACACAAATGTTGATCTGCTGCAAAGAAACATACCATTTATACTTACATACAGTAAATAATACTTACATCAAGTATTTTGTTTTTCTGCCCTTCGTTGACTTTGCCAGCCAGGCAGCAGTGAGCCAGGGCGTTCTGGATGATGTGCTTGTTCGATTTGGCGCTCGGCTCCTTGTATAATTTGGGTCCTGAAGGAAGGAAGCATGAGTTAGAGTAGCTAAGTGAGCGAATGAAGCGCTACCTTCCGGTCGATGCCTACCTGTGTACTCAGTGTTGGAGGGCGTGGAGGAGGTGGTCGAATCGTTTTCCCAATCTTTCTCTCCGTTGCGGCTGCCAGCCGAAGGACAGGAGGAGAAACCCTCTGCAGAGTCTGGCCTGATTGACGAACGCAAACCAACACATGACAAACAACCACACAGGGGGGTAGACAAACACAAGCATGTACACAATATGACCACACAGGGCACAGAGGGACATGCATGGAAACAACAGACACAAGGCGAAACAAGGTCAGACACGATGCATATCAACTCTGTCTGTTGTCCCTGCATCACATCATACTTGTAAGAGGAAGCTGAGCAGTCAGAGTAGATGTGTCCAGTCAAGCAAAGCTGAGCGTCCCTGCTGTCTTTATGGACACCAAGAGGGGTGAATATAGTGGAGGATAACAGCAGAGACACAAGTAAAACATAAAGAAGGGAGGGAATAGCCTGAAACCTCTGCGAAGCACGAGGAGGAAAAAATGGAAACACTGCTGCAGCAAATGTCTGATGAACCTTAATGCAAGACCCAAATACTGCCCGGCATTTGTGCCTGAGCTTATCTGATGAAGGCTAACATAAAACAACAGAGACGCTACAGCATACGTAAAAGCCAACATCTAAAAAAGCAGCTTATTTTTAATATTGATACTAACCTTCCCTTTCTTTCTTTGGGGGAAGAGCTTAAAAAAAATGGAATATGAGCAGAAGCTAGTTTGTTGCCTCTGAAGGATGCATGCAGAGTGGAAGAAGAGGGAAACAGGGATAAAGGAGATCAACCTGCAAACTGTTAAGATCAATAATAATAATAATAATAATTAATAATAAAGTTAGGTTAAATCGATTTACTAACCAAAGGTCCACTATTTCTTTTTTATCTGCTGTTTCTCAAAGTTATGCTTCACAAATCAATGCTCTATAAGGTATAAATACGTGTCTTACCTGTTGTTCTTCTTGTTATCTGGCTGGTCTCTGTCATTGTCGGCCATATTGAGTGAAGCCAAAGAGACACTAGACACAGAGAAGCCTCGAGGACGCACCCCTGCTGGACAACACAGGACGAGCACGGATCAATAAAAGACACCCGGTGACCCCACATTTGTGTTAGTGGGAATTTTTTTTTTACCCGTCGCTCTTGCAAGAGGAGTAGATGAGTCCACGACATCCCTGTGGATGGACTTGGGCCGAGGCTTTTTCTTCAGACTTCCGGTTCGAGGCTTGATGACGTAGTCCATGTCCTCCATCAGTTTGAGCTGCTTCCTCCTCAAGTATTCGTTTTTGATGTATTCCCTACGTGCCTTCTCGTCCTCCTTCTTCTGCTGCTCCTCCTCTGCTTTCAACCTGCAATAGAGCAAGAACATACAGGCTGAACTTGTGTTCAAATGACACGCCGCTCACTTTGCATCAAATCTGATGCAGGGAGAGAGAGAGAGAGACTCACCGTGCAGCTTCCCTCTTCTGCTCCTGGTCCTGCTCCTGCTGTTGCCTCTTCCCCTGAGCCTCCTTCTCCCTCTGCAGCCTCTTCTCCAGCAGAGCTGCTTTCTTTGTGGCCATGTCCTCCTCTCCCTTCACGTCATCCTGGTGGACGATTAAAAAAAAACCACACGATTGTATGCATAAGAAATATGTTTACACATTTTCCTTCAAGAAACAATCATGAATCAGCTGGATGACAAGAGACAAACTGCTATCTGTGTGGAGGTAAAGTCTAAATGTAGAACTCACATCTGGAATATCCAGGTTCTGTACTCACCTTAAAGAAGAACCCACAGCACATCTTTTGGTCTTCTCCCTCTTTATCTCCATCTTGTGTGATCTCCAGATCTTGGTCACTTGAAAGCTTCAACCGCGACAGGTCCACCTCCACCAGGTCTCTCCTGTCCTGAGGAGCTCCCTGAGTCCTGCTGATGCCCCCTTTGAGCTCAGAAACCGGCTGACACAACACTTCGGACGTCTCCTCTTTCAGTTCTGTCCTCTTTTCGTGTTTCTTCTCCTCTTTTCCTTTGGCTGCTTCTTCACCACCCTTTTTTACCACCACCTCCTCTGTCTTCTCTTTGTTGTCCTTGGGGTCCCGGGTGTTTGTTTCCCTGGCCCCCACGTCGTGACCCAGGTAGGCAATTGAGCTGTGCTGGGTTTGGTTGGAGTTGAAACGCCTCAGTCTGGGCAGGCTGTCCACTGAAGTGGGGGTGTTAAGCATTCGGCTGATGGGCGTGACCTTAAGGTCATTTGGACGTGGAGTTCGAGGCGTTCGGGCGTGAAAGGATGCCGGTCGGCGTTTGAGGCCAGCAGGTGAATGGTTGGGGGCACGGGGGGATCCAGTAGAGGACAAGACTGGAGACAGGGATCCCACTGACCCTCGGCCTGATCCCCGACCCGTTACGCTGCTGCTGCGCAACTCACGGAGCTGCCTGTGAACACAAATATCCACAATAACATGTGGAAGTTTTCACAGACAATGGAAAAACAACTGTCTAAATTGAAAACCTAGCATTCCTTGAAGTAATGCATATCGCCCACCACCTTTCAAAGACAATATTATAGTCATTTTGGTCAAATCTTATAAATGACTCTCAGCTTCTACCACACCAAATTTTTTGCTCAGTGTCTGTAAAACTTATGTTGATGAGACATCAGAGGGAAAGAAACTGTTCATGTCGTGGAAGGTTTGAGTCCTGATGGGCCGCGACCTCCTGCCCAAAGGGATAGTCACAAAGAGTCTGTGCCCAGGGTGGGAGGGCTCAGCAAGAATCTTTCCTTAATGCTTTGAAGTCCTGGAGGCATGCAAGTCAGGAAGGGAAGGCAGCACTACATCAAAAAAGCATCCCCTCATCCACACACAAACTACATACATTTTTTCCTTCAGTGGCAGTAATAATAATCTATAGTAGGTGAAATTAGAAGCTACCTGTGTGGAGATGGTGCAGGAGGTGGAATGACCCAGGCTTGCTGATGTTGCTCCCTCATGGTCATGATCTTCTCCTGCTGCTGGGCCAAACGCTGCATCTCAGTCTGCAGGAAGGACAGGGATGTGTTCAGCCTTTCGATGGAGCGCGTGTACTCCGCCAGGTCCGTTTCTCCTGGTGCCACACCTGACGACCATCGACATAAACAGGTCAAACACTGAATCCACAATCACTCACAGAGCAGTCGGGTTGAGGTTACCCACCACCGCCATCTTCAAAGGGGGATTTGGGAGCTGCTCCATCAGGCTTGCACCGCTCCACGCCATGCTGGCTACTCTCCGTAGAGGAGGATGGAGGCTCGGGGGAAGGCGTCTCTGCTCCTCCTGAGCTGAGCGGGGCGGTCACGCCTTTCCTTTTCACAACATTCAGAAAGGCTGTTCGGCCCATTTTCTGACGATGCCTCGTGAACGCTGCCTCTACCTGACAGTTGGGAAGAGATCGGTTGAGTATTATAATTTATTTATGAAATTATATTACAGCACTTCTCCAGGGTTGTGGGTCAGTCTACCTTCTTCTTCTGAGCCTCGATTGCACGACGTTTTTCTTCAAGCTTCATCCGCAGCTGAATCATCTCTGAGGCTATGAGGTGGGAGGGGTCTCTAGGTGATGATGGGATTGGAGATGGCGAAGTGATTGGAAGCGGAGGCGTAGAGAACTAAACAAAAAAGTGTGATCATCAGTGAAATAAAAAAATACAGAGCTATATTAGAATATTCAAAACCATAGGGGCCAACATATGACTTAAATTCTGCCACATTCAGAAATATTTTTAAGGAGAAAAAAGTGACTGATGACATCACAAACCTGAGAGGAAACAGCTTTGGTTGAGTGTATGTACGGCACATTCAGATCAGAACTCTCAGGAGTGGTTCCTCCACTGCTCCTTCCCTCCAACTTCCTGAATTTCTGCTCCGCGAAGCTGGTCATTCGCACCAGGCCACCGCCGGACCCGCCTGATGAAGAGGCGGGACTCGTCGTGTACGACCTGAGCAGAGTGGGACCTGAACTGGGACAGGGGCTGCTTCGGTCTCCTTCATCCCTCCTTTCGCCCTCGGGATTGGAGTTATCGGCATCTCTCCATCCTCCTTCCCTGCTTCTGTTCTTCTCCGGCCTGCCTGGCAGCGGACAGGACCGGGTCGTGGCGTCACAGTCCGGGTCGATGTCCGAATAGTCTTTCAGAGACGAAGCGTCATCGTCCAAACTCTGGATGTCCTCAGTCCGCACGTGGATTCCTGTGTCGACCTCATCGGTGGACACAGAGTTGGGATCACGGTCATTGAGCCGCGCCTTAGATGAACTCGGGTCATCTTCTTGAGCTTGGGCCGCTGGAGGGTCCGACGACTCTGTGTCATGGAGAAAGAAACCACCACCTCCATCTCCGATGCCCAGACTTGCATGGGGCCTCTCTGTGTCGTGAATAATCTTGAGGGCCTCCTCGATGCTCGGAGGAGTCGATGGGCTGATAGGACCTGTGTGGTTACTTTGGCATTTCTTGGAGCTGCTGCTGTCTGGTAAGACTCCATTGGAGTACCTAAAACCAAGCAAGTAAACTAAAAATCAGAACAATGACCTTCTTTGTTGAATCTATTATTACTACTCTTACTATCATTACTTTGGTTCCAACTTATCTACAGTAATCACAGAATCTACTGAAAGTCTCCCCAGATGCCTGATGGGAAGCAAGCTTGATTACAAAAAATCAAGCTTGCTTCCCCTCAGCTACACATAAACATGTTCACACCTGCTGCAAGGTATCTTTAAACTGTTCTTGTATGGATCCTTCATCTATACCTGCTTTGATTCTTGATGGAGAATGTGTTGTTCCGCCCTACAGGTTTGTGTGAGACAAAGTCTTCCTCTTCCTCCGGAATTTGTCTGCTCGGGCCGTTCACGTCGACGGGCGTGAGCGACTGCTGGCGCTTCATACCGCCACGAGATGCATAGTGAACTTTGAATCCCAAACCATCACTACTGGCCGAGCGGGTCATGCCACGGGGCGACGAAGCCTTGAAGGGCAGGTCTCCGTCTAGAGAAATCTCAAAGGAAATTCCCTTGGAAGAAGAGCTAAAAGAAAAAAAATTGCATGAGATGTGTTAAGTTGGAATGCAACAGGCTAATGAATAAATGTGGACCAGTAAGAAGTTGGGTTCTGACGTTTTTTCTTTGGGCCACGTCCCGATGCAGTCATCAACGTAGGACATGGAGGTAGACCTCTTCATTACACCTGCCAGACAAACAGAAGATATTTGAACATTTTAAATCTGTCACTAATACACAGCAAACACATCTTTGGACTTAATAGAAAAGGAAAGCTAACTGCATTTACAATAACTGTTTTAAATCTACTTTCTATGATCGTTCCTGGCAAGCTCTTAAGGTTTTTGCTTCATTCTTGTGTTTTAAAAATCAATCTTAGAATTATTGTGTAAATTGTTTCAGGAATATTAGCAGCTGAACATTAAATTTCTTAAACTAAACAAAAAACAATATCCAGTGTAGTGCCACAAATCAACCACAAGGTGGTGTCCAGACCCTTCACAAAGAAAATCAACACTCTCACTCTTTGTGAAATACTGTAGTTGTTTTTTTCCAGCCCAGGTGGAGAGCCTGGCACACCTCAAAGGTGATGATGATGTAAACCTAGCAGACCCCAATGGATCAATAAATGAGACGAACATGCGCTCTTTATGTTATATTTTCTTGTATTTTAGTAAGAATGGCACAAAGTGGCTGATCATACCTTCAGCAGCAATGTTTTCTGGGCTGGAAGGTCTGTCTGCATAGCTCTGTTTAACCGGACTGGACTCAGGAGCCATATCTGTGCAGGATGATACAGGCTCACACACTGGAGGAGAAAACAGGACTGACTTTCAATATTCAAAATTTACTCTATCATTGGAACTGATATAGTGAACACAAATCACTATAATTAACAACATGCAGGTCATACTGTACCATTTGGGTTGAAGACTCGGGGTTGTACAAATGAAGGCTTGACCACTTCGAACCACCAGAAAAGTTCAGCCATAAACACCAGGTAGTTACTCTGCAGGACCACACACACATTTATGTTCAAGTCACATGTGGATTATTTGTTGTTGGGTTTTTTTGTTGCATTTTCTGCAGACTCTTCTCTCTTACAGATGCTAATACGCTTTACATCAGATCAATGAGGGCTCAACCAAATGTTGCTAGGCAACTGGCTCATATGGGTGTGTCTACATTCTTGAATTAAAAAGAAAATAGTCTGACTTGTTTTTATGGCAAACTGTAACTACAAACAAAAGACTATCTGGTGTTTAGCTTAAATATATAGCATGCGAACAGATGGCTGAAAAATGGTTAGCGTAATAAAACTCAATTAATTTTTATTCATCTAAACTACTCAGAGCAGCATGACATGTAAAACAAAATGAAACGACTTCTGCACACAAACACTGGTTAGGATTCTTTAAACAGAGAGTCTTTAAATATCCCTCATAACTCCCTGTTGTTCCATTAAACAAGCAAAGTGGACACACTGCAGACAACATGCAGTAATGTGGGAGGAAATAAGACAGAAAGAAACAGCAAAGGGAAAGCAGTGTGAGAACTCTGTTGTGTTTTGTGCCCAAAAGAGGAACGTCGCAGTCAGATCGGACTGTGACTTGAATCTTGAATGTTTCTGCCCACGCACTCTGCCTACTATTTAGCCAACACTGGCTTTACTTTGTTGCCTCTAATTTCAGGGTGACAGAGATAATCTGAGGAGTTATGCTTCGTGTCTTTTATTAGTCGGAAGCAAGTGTGTGACAACTGAGGAGATCTCTGAGGGATTTGATTTAGAAGACTTGTTTTTTTCTTTCGAAACAGGAGAGGGACTGAGGGAGAAATAAAAAGGCGACAGGCGGAGACGAGTCCGGCTCTGTGAATCTGTCTTCTGTTGGGGCAGAGAGTGGGAGCGTCAAGCCGAGCACAAACGATTATTAAACTTTTCCTCACATGACTCACTTTTGCCTTTGTGTTATTTCCCCGCTCTAACTCTGCTAAGCCCCCCCCCCCTCCTCCAAAAAGAAGTTTTTTTCCAGCTTTTTATTTAAATGTAAGAGATTGAGCATCCCTACCTTTACTGAAGCGTGTGCGTAGAGCAGGTCCTCCAGGCTGAAGTGGCAGCAGTGATTGAGGTTGTTTCTGCAGAACTCCTGCACCAGCTGCAGGTTGTACAGACTGTCAGCCAGAGACATGGTCTCCTTCAGGCAAATGTCTGCTCAGCCAGGGGAGGGGGTAAACACACACGAGGGAGGGGTAACAGGAAGGCGACAGAGAAGATAAGGCTAAATAAGTCTACTTTCCAATTTGCAGTGGCAAATCTGAAACCCTTAAACCTCTTCTAGACCGTTCTTAACTCCAGTTTACAAAAGTCCCTCCGGACGAGTCATCAGGACTTTTCAGACATGTGCAGGATGTTGGACATGAGGAAACAGAGCAAACACTGCCAGCAGAGCTTTACAGCAGCTAGTTTTTCTGGTGTGATGTCATCTTGAACTTCACTGTACTTTTTTAGCTTTTTATTTTTAGGGTGAATCCAGCCGCAGGCGAGAAAACTTAACGAGGACCAGCTTGCTCTCACATCTGGTTTGTGCATGTGAGCTCCATGTGAGTTAAAAGCAACCCGAGGAGCCTCAGGAAATCAAAACAAGGGTTGTTTATCTTTGAAAGAGCTGACTACACTTCCAACGGTTCTCTGTGACGTACAACTCGTAACCGAATGTCAGCCCAGAACATTTTTTTTTTTTTTAGAATTTGGGCAAACAACACTTTCCAGTTCTTTATATCTATCCTGAGTTCTTTCGTGATTATATTACTTAAGTTAAAGTAAGTAACTTACTTAAGTTAAGTTAAATACTGTATACAAAAATGTGTACCAATACTTATGTACTTTTTAATTTGTTGTTTTATTTTGAAATAAACCACACAAACAAATTAAAATCTGTCCGCTTGTTCATGGGATATTTTGCTAACAGACAAAACAAGGTTTACTTTACGAGTTAACGCAAAAAAATTATAAGCAAAGCTCTTTTGCATTGAATAGCACTGCTTGTATGGTTTGTGAATGACTTTCAGCTACAACCACATCAAATTTCACCACAATGTCCGAAAAATTGACAAAATTGCAGCAATTCCATTTATTTTGTAAGGTCAAGTTTTAACTCAGCATCTTTCAAATTTACTGAGTTATAGCTCTTTGTGTATTTTTGAAGGCGAGTTGGCTGTGGCAGCCACCTTGATTTGGATTGACTCCAAAAGTTAATCAGTTTTATAGAGCTACATCCAATGAAAAATTTCAGCAAGTTTCATTAACATCGACCCGGTGGTTCATGAAATATTTACTCACTAAATGGTCGCGGTGGCAGAATGCAGCAAATCACAAAAAAAACCCAAACATAAACACATTTTGTCTTTGAACAGCCTTTTCAAAAGACAGTGTCTATTGTCCATTCTAAATGAGACTAAACTCTACTACTTCCCTAGATGTATTAATGAATTGCTGAATTGTTTTTTTTTTACAGAATTATTACAACATCAAGAGCAGATGGATGTATGGTGCCAGATGAACCTCACCTTCCAGCCTGATGGCCTGTGGGCAGTAAAAGTGCAGCAGGGCAGTGAGTGCGCAGCCGTCTGTGTTGTCCTTCAGCAGGTTCTCCACCAGGGGGAGCGGCGGAATGTTCCTCTGAGCATGCTCCTTCCTGTACCGGGCCTGAAACCATGGCAACGGCACAAAGCCATTACCTTCATGTTTCTTCAGGGCGGTTGTGTACATTTTATTGACGACAGTCTTTCCACTGCATGCACAACTCAACACAGGTCCAGGTGTTAATCTGAGGAATTTCAAGCGTACGGCTGGAACGACGCATGCAGACATTTAGTCACTAGCAACACACTCAATGGAAATCAGCTCGCTTAACAACATATCACTTCTCATTTAAAGAAAATATAATACAAGTACGAACAATTTCACTCCTTTTTGGCTGTGAAAAGTAGTTCTAACACTATAAGAATGATGAAGGTAAAACTGCAGGCTGCATCCTAATTCCTAAAAAGTTAGAACATTGTGTAAAATGTAAATAGAAACAGAATGCAATGATTTGCAAATATCATAACTCCATATTTTATTGGCAATAAAGGCTTTAAGAGTCTGGGGGAATCTTTGTTGCTCAAAGGACGAGGCCAAAAGTCTATATTGGATGCTTGTGATCTGCAGGCCTATAGGTAGCCCTATATTAAAAACAGGTGTCCTTTTCTTATGGACATCACTGCATTGACCCAGGAACACTGCAATAAATCACTGTCTGTAAGCACAGTTCACCATGTCATCAACAAATGCTGTTCAAAGCTCTATCTCACAAAGAAGAAGCTGCATCTAAACATCATCTAGAAATGCTTCAGTCTTACTAAGGAAAAAAAACACATTTAAAATGGACTGAGGCAAAGTGGAAAACTGTTCTCTGGTCAGATGAATCAAAATTCGAGGTTCTTTTTGGAAACCACAAACATGTTCTCCTTACTAAATATAAGAGGGACCATCTATTATCAGTGCACTTTTTAATAAGCCCACCTCTCTGATGGTATGTGGGTGCATTAGTGCCTATATAGTGAGGCCATCTTACACATCACTGCTGTAAAGTACTGTACAAATGACTTATACTCCCAATCCAGACAACTTTTTCAGGAAAGGCCTTGCATATTTTTTTGAGAATTCAATATTATCTTATTTTTTTCTCCAGAAAAAGGCACATTTCTTAGTTTAAACATTTGAAGTTAATGATATTCCACTGCAATAAAATCTGGAAGGAGGAAAATTGCAAATCATTGCATTCTGCAATTTTACACAAGAATCCAACTTTTTCAAAGTTGGGGTTGTAAATGGTTTGTATCATTTTTTATTTTCGAAACGACTAGTGACCTTAGGTTTGCAGCAGACAATGCATAGGGTTTAGTAATAATATAATGTATTCTGCCTATATGTAGGATTCCTCTGTACCTGTAAACATAAGCCAAAAAAAACTAACTAAACTAAAACACAGACAATACTACTACATCCCTTTCGGGCAGAAGCTCTCCCAGCTCACCCATAAACACAAGTTTTATGATGCAGCAGATACTTCATCCTCAGCAGCGCTTGCTGTCTGACAGCCTACCCAGACTGTGCACCCAACTGCAAAAACCAGCGGGTTATCCTTTGCTCCACTCCGATCCCACTGTGTAACTCTTAATGCAGTTGTAGCTTCTTCACAGCAGCCAATTTCAACATCTTTTTGTTCACAGTGCAGAAAATAACAAAGGAAATCAAAGCAGAAAATGGGTTTCTATTAATAGGTTTGGTTGTTTTATTTAGGTTATCGTCCAGCTGTACTGTCTGACTGTACTCCTTCTTGAAAGTCAAATTGTTGTAATAATGTGAAGATATGGAACAGTTTTGGGAGGATAGGTGGGAGGATGGAGGACGTCTGACCAAACAACGATGGGGCTCAGGGCTTCATGCAGTGATAATACAATTGAAGGAAAGGTAATGCAGGGCTCATAGTGTGTTTTTCAGAATGGATGGACTTACAGGTACTAATCTCCAGTACCATTTGCTAGAAGACTGGATGGTGGATCATGATTGGATACGAGGAGAGAGCGGGACAGATATTAGACTGACAACAGGAAAATACGAGCCACCACTGCAGAACCTGGCAGACAAATGCTCCTAAAGCTTGGTAAAACTTCAAAAGTAGACAATCCTGCCGCTATGTGTTCAGTCACCTTGCACAGAAGAGAACAAAAACAACTGTTTAATGCTAAAGCTAGACGTCTGCCCCTTCTTAAATGAATTTCTTTCCCAAAGCCTGAAATCTTGATTATCAAATATGCTTTTAAACGATACTTTTCTATCTCAGGAATAATTTACAGACAGCAAAAAATATGAATATCCTGCACAGCATGAAACATCTGACTGCATGTTCTCATTGACTTTAGGCACTCAATCAATCAATCATTCACTCAATTTCTTGTATAAAAAAGTGACATATGTACAGTGAAGTGAACAACAAGGGAAATATACAATAATTATACAAAGTTGCACACGCATACAATAACATTATAATTCTAAAACGTTACTTCAAACATACTATACCTGCCCAAAAATGCATAATGCTAACTAGCTTTATGAACACATGTGAAAAAGTGATTAGAAATGCTATGTTTGGGAAAAACTGACCTTGTGTTGCTTTGAGAAACACATCTTTGATGAATTTATAAACCCACAGTTTTTTATACATGTGGTAAACTCATAAACCCAAAGGTAAAATCCATTTTGTTTTAGCTGGGCCACAATCAGGAGCTGCTGCGATGAGCACAAACAATCTCTGTCGCCACAAACAAACAAAAAGACGAGTGAATGCTTCGTCATATGACCAAAGTTAAAGTCTTTTCACACCGTCCAAGAATAGACGAGACCAACTGAGAAGTGTCTTGTGCTCATCTTTTGCAGAGAACTATACTTTATGTGTATTTTCTCCTCTCGCTGTGTCCTGATCAGGGAATAGCTTTCTGCCGAGGCTGAAAGTTCACAGAAAGAGCCGTGTGATGAGGCACGAAGCAGCTGACTAACACCGAGCGACCCCTTTTTAAACTTGTTGCTTTAACTGCTGTAACAGAACTTGAAGAGGTAATTCAATCACTGAATCAGCTTTTGGAGATCGGAAGCAAGGAAACCGTGCAGGATAGTGGCCCTTGAGGACCAGCATTTGACAGCTGTGTCTGTGTAAAAACAAAAATAAAAACACTTTTGACGACTGTATTTTATACAAGCTTATTTTCTTTCACAGAACTATTAAAACGCTCCAGTTTGTAAAATAAAAGGTCCCACATTTAAAAATGCCCATGTGATGTAACTCAGCTCTGTTTTAATCTTCAGTTTCTTGTCTTCCTTTAAGAATCTGATGTCTGATAAAGCTTACGTTACGGTTCAGCGAGGCAGAGGAAGACAGAGGCTGACTGCTGCAGACTGAGTTGTCTCGCAGAGACAGACTGAATTACATAACGACGAGGCCTGCAGGAGGCCTGTCTGTCACTGCCTCTCCTCTCCTCCGCTACAGTTGCCATGTCTCCTTTTCTCTTCTGCCCATCTCTGATAACCCCTCCCCACGTCTGCGCCACTCTTTGTCTCCTCGCCTCTTGCTAGTTTTGTTTGTTCTGCAGCTGGCGACTGGTCTCATCTGTTCCTGTGATCTAAAAAGCTCTGTTTAATTTACTGTTTGTGTGTCTGGATATGGACACAGATGTGGCCTTGATTAAAAGTTTAGAACCCAGAAATAGAAACGCCCAAATAAATGAAGAACAAGTCCTAAACATCATTTGTTGTGACACAGCAATGTTGATATTAGTACGTGAGTGTGTGTGTGTGTGTGTTCTTACTTTATGTGTTGTGGTGGCTGACTCTTGCAGGGAAGTCTCTCTCACCTTCTGCTCTTCGATGAGGATGTCCCTCAGGTGTTCATTTATCTTGAAAGAAAGAAAAACAGAAAGCAACAGAGAATACAACAGTATAAGATGCAAACTGGGGAAGGCAGCGAGCTCAGATTTCACAGGAATATTTGGGGCAAATAGAGAGTCAATAGAGCGTTTATTCACAGCAGAGAAACATGAACCTCAAAGAAAATCTTTTTATCCTCCATTCAACTCATTAACTAATAAAAACTATTTCTCCGTAGCATAATGTAACATGAACTCTACTTTCATCTCAAACCAGAAATGCAGCCCTAACTTTTTTCTTCTTCTTCTCATTTTTATGACTTTAGTTTTTTTTTTTCTATTTAATCTTTGGACTGAGGCAGTTATATTACCCAATCAGAGCTGTGCTCTGCTCCTATGTTTTGGGCCTGCGCGTTGAAACTAACTTCTTGTTTTACTTAGCCTGACCAAAAAACTCAAGATGGCAGCTACTCACCAAAACGCATCAGTGAGTAAAACTCTCTTACTTTTACTTTTAATAAAATTTCTGCGTTATTTATTATTACTTATTTATTCTGTATTATAATTTGTTGTACACATATTCATTTTCACTGTTTATTAGAGGACGTGTTGAAATGCTGTTTATATGCAGGATATACCACATAAAGTTTAGGTATTGTTTGTTAGTGGTGCTCAGCTGGGTTTCGTGTTTAGTCGACGTTAAACACAAAATGTCAAAGTTAAAACTGCCCCTTTGAGGGCCGCCATAATGCTCATGTGGCCTCACTCCTGATCTAAAACTCTGAAAGTTAAAGGCGGCGGGCGATATGCTTTTCCTTTAACAAATGATAGCCTTTTATTTTGTTCTTGCGTAGGCAGATCTGAGAAGTTTGAGCCAAACGTCTTATCTTTGAACATGGAATGTGTCTGTTTTCTTGCTAAAACATATGAATAAAATGAGAGCTGACACGCTCTGTCACACCGCAAGTGTCTACTAAAACCTGAAAAAAAAAATAAAACATAATAATCTGAAGAATGTTTCCAGTTTGGTACAGCAGCACCCCCCCAGCAGTTTCTGGTTTTGTTTTGTTTTACCTTGTTGATCCAGGTGGTGATTGCGTCCTCTGTGTCGTACGGCAGCCCCTGGACAAGTCCGTCGCTGTGGGCCAGTTCGGCAGATGAGTACCTGCTGATGCAGGACATCACCCTCTCCACGCTCACCATCTCCACTGTGTACGCCATCATCAGGGTGTCGATGAGCGCCAGATGGGAACTCTGTCAAAGCACAAACACAAGATCAGTTTAGACACAGATGCAGAATTGACTTTACTTTTTTTGAGACAAATAAAGCAGAAATCCGCTCATAGTCATTCATCTGATGCGACTTGCACAAACGTGACATTCTCCTGACCTTTCTAAACCTATTCTGAGCCGGTCAGACTTCCTTTTCCTGTCGCATACTGCAGGTCTACTTCAAAACATTGAAACTACACATGTGTGTAAGTGAGTTACTTACCAAAGTGTTTTGAGTACTTAAGTATCAAACCAAATCAGACCAGTGCTTAATGATTGTAGCGACCTCGATCCAGAAATAAAACCGCTGAGTTAGTTTTGTCTCCATTAAGCCATGCCGAGTCCAACTTTGCGTATTTATTTTAGAACTAACTTATTTAACTTTTACCATCCAAACATTAACTGTACTGATTTACATTGCTTGTAGGCCAAATTATGAGCAAAAACCATTTACCCATCTCAGGTGGGCATGCCAGCATCACGTAAGTAACGTGCGACCCCCCCACGCACCCACCCATGTCTCTACTTTTTAAATTCTGAAGCATTAACTGTTCAAACATCTTCATAAATCAGTGAAACCATGTAAAAAATCATTAAAATAGTTGCTAAATTATAAATAAAAGCAGCTGAACATCAAATATTTCCAATTCAGGATGTAAAAGACAAAACATTCATCAGAGTAAATGTGAACTATCACATATGTGAATTGATTTGTGTAATTTCGACATGCAATTTGTTGCTGCAGCTCCGTCACGCAGTATTACAGAGAGGAAACTGAGCTTGGCTCCTGAACACAAGTCTGATATTGAACTGCTTATGAAACAATCTGCTGATGTTATTTAGCGTTCACACATCTTTGGGATAACGCCAGAGTTTTCACATTGTTTGCATTCTTCGTCTGCCTTACAGCTGTCTGACAGACAGACAGACAGATAGAGAAGAAGAGAGGTCCAGCAGCTTAGACTAAAGCTGGAGACTCAGAAAATTAGGACTTTCACACAAAAAAGATTTAAAAAAAAAAACCCACAGAGCTCTTCTCTCGATTAAAACTCATTTGCATAAAACCCCAAAATCTTTCAAGTTGTTAAGCTTGTGCTGGTGTCACGTGTATGTCTGTTCAGATCTGTGCTCTGAGAAATTCTGCAAATTTAACTCAACAATGACATATTACTTGACCTATTTCCTTCTTCTTCTGGGATTTTTGTTAATGTCAGTTCATTACAAAATACAAAAATATGGCAGTAGGCCTACATGTTGAATTTTAGACAGTGACAAAAAGGGGAAGATGAAAATTATTAGGCAAAACATAACGACCAACTGCCTCAGTTGAGCTTTGGGAGAAACACAAAAATACATAACATGATAAATGTGAGATTTAAAGGTGTATTCTTTGGGCTGATTTTTTGTTGGCTCACGTGTTTCCATTTGTGTCATAAAATCCAAAAATGATATATTGCGTTTTGAAGAGTTACTATCTTACCTGTTGTAGATAACTCTTTCAATAACTTCAGTTTGGAGAAAGAGTTTCATTCTGGCTAGACAGATGAGCTAATGGCTGGTCTAAGCAGAGCCAAGACCAAAGTGAATTGCTGTTGACTTAAAGGGACAGTCTGGTCATTTTAGAAGTGAACAACAGGTTCACCTTATATCAGTCATAGAGCACAGAGAATGGAGAAAAGGCCACAAGTCTTTATTGTGACTAGGCTAAAGGCTACCCAAAAGACGGCTAATTCTTTTAAATTGTTGTTCATATTTATAAAATAACTCTTTTAAAATCAAAATACTGGTATGAAAGAACTCTGCATTCTCTAATATTAAATCTCTTGACTTTTGGATGAACAGTTTGTTGCTGATCTCTCAACCAAAAAGCATCTGTGTTACTTCATAACTGTGTGTGTGTGTGTGTGTGTGTGTGTGTGTGTGTGTGTGTGTGTGTGTGTGTGTGTGTGTGTGTGTGTG
>JAVKLF010000064.1:10661757-10672643 GCA_034783495.1 Millerichthys robustus | reverse complement strand
CATTTGGAATGATTTAATACGAATTCATGGACAAAATACTGTATAATTAACATCAGTCTGTGATTCAGATATTTTTAAGCCAGCAGAGAAGGCCTTGCAGGCCCTGATGGCCCACCACTGACTTGTGTATAATTTATATATACTTGTGTTTCCTGTGCCATTCCACATTTCCCCGTCAGCCAGCCTCTCTGTGATTTTCCTGTCAGTCAACTGCTCACACCTGGTGCAACTCCTCGATTAGCTCAGCTGCCTTTTGTGTCTCATCAGTCCAGTTTCTAATCGTTCAGTCTCCTGCCACCTTCATTGTTTGGTTTCTGACATCAGTCTTGGTCAGCCTCTTGTGTTTTGCCAAGCTCACCCTGTGTTTCTTCATTTAAGTAAGTTTTGCTGCCATGTCAGCTTTTGTTTTGTTGTTTAAATAAATGAGTTTTCCTTTGCTTGCGTTCCCCCGACCACTGACACAGCCATGATTTCATAGAACTAATCATAATGCAACATGAGTTACTGAGGCATTTTGACTGTCAAGTGTGTATTTACTTGTTAAAGCTCGAGGGTTTTATTGTTTTTTTAAGTAGGGTACATTTGTTTATTTATATAAAGTCAGTATATTACCTGTAATTGCACGCTCTTAGGCTGTGAATGTATTCTGCTCTGACTTTGAGTCAGGCCGGTTTGAGTCCAGAGCCAAATGAGACAAACAATTCACACTCTCACCTAGGGACAATTTAGTTTCCACTTAACCTAACATGCAGGTTTTGGTTGGTGGGAGGAAACAGGAGAGAACATCCAAACTTCACACAGAAAGACCCCAGACTGGGAGGGGATCCTGCAATGATCTTTCAGCTATCCTTTAGCTCGTCTAGTTAGTCCAAAGGTTTATTCACCTTCTGGCAAATGGATACATTCACATCCTCATCACAGTTTAACAGAACATCCCTTCAAGAAGTTGCACCAGTGTTGCCAACAAAGTGATTTACTCTTCTGAAATAGTGGCATTGATGCAAATAAAGTCTCTAAAATACGAAAAGCTGCTTTCAAGGCTCCATGTTTTTCCGGAAACATTCCTTATTTTCTCGTTAAAACCACATCGTGTTCACGTTAAAGAGGCCTGGCAGCTGAGGAAAAAAAAAAAAAAAGACATCTGCCGTGTTCACAACAGAGAATGTGAAGAGAATTTTGAAACAATGCACATCACACCTTCTCCTTGCTGTTGCACACCTTAAGGCATGCAGCCATGTTTCATTGTGCGCAGCGGACAGTTTTAAACACCTTTTCTTTGAGTTCTCTCTCTGCCAGAGTCATGTTATTGTCAGAAGGAAGGAAAGAAAACATTTTATTATGACAAAAGCTTTACAGCATCACCTTCTTGGGAATGTGTTGCTGATGTGCTATGGATGAATATTGACTGATAAAACAAAATTGATGAGAATAAACAGTAAGCACCTTGCGCTTGTGTTTTATAAATAAAACCAATATACTGTTAGTGTGGTAATCACAGTTTCTTCAATATTTGCATTTTACCAACTGGCTCATTTCATTTTAACTTCTGCCTTCAACACTTCTGTTTTCCACCTTGTACATTTTATCATTTGCTGTATCAAAATCCCAGCTGTGCTGCACTCATTCATTCATTTATTTGTTTGTGTTTTTAGGATGGGAAACTAGTCTTTTCACCCTCAAAAATCTTTCACACATTTCTTCAAAGAGTTCAAATTTCACACCATCCTCCAATGGCCTCACACCAGAAATGCCCTTGTGTACCTCCTTCATCATGCACTTTTCTTTTCACATTTTTGCCCTCAAATGCTCACTCTCTTTGACACAAACACACGCACAAAAACTCTCACACCGCCTGGAGACAGTCCTCAGTCAGTTATGTAACATTCTGCCAGACGTCCATCTCTATTGAGGACACTTCCTTCAACGGGAGACACGCTCTCCCAGCAGCTGTGTTGCATCCTGGCAGTAAATCTGCTTCCACCTTCAGGCCAAACATATAGAATCAGGCTGTGTCAGTTCTGCAAATCCTGCCGTTCTGCAGTCTCTGTTTGGAGCAAATATGTTCTGACCGGTGCAGTTTTTTTTTAATGGTAGAAAGCTCTTAAAGGGATAGTTGAGTTATTTTTTGAAGTGATGTCAACTAGTTTTCCATATCATCTTTCTTTTTCGGAAAGACTATCCTGCAGACCGACAGATCTAACTACTGCCCATTTAAAAAATGATCAGACTATCCCTTTAAGCTGTACAAACGCAAGCACCTCTGTTGTTACACACTTATTACTATATTTCTCTGCACACAGACAGCTATATGTACGGCTTTTGGCCGTGGGAGAAAGCCTCGGGAGCGACACAGCGGGGTCACGAATAAGAGGCTTTAGGGCAGATGAGTGAAAAGGAGGCCCTTTCTTGGACAGACACTGAGGATTAGGATAAAAGACGTATGAGTGGGGGGATGCGCTCTCCTCTGTCACCCACTTGCTGCATCTCCTGCACACGTTTTTATTTATTTTTTCTGGAATCTAATCCAAATAAGCAGACGAGGCTTAGAGATGGATGCAAACACTGCATGAAACTCTGATACAGGAATAATAAAAGTAATCAGTGGATGCACACATATGATTGATCAGCTTAAACAGTCGAGCACATTCAA
The DNA here is from genome assembly GCA_034783495.1 of Millerichthys robustus. Lineage (NCBI taxonomy): Eukaryota > Metazoa > Chordata > Actinopteri > Cyprinodontiformes > Rivulidae > Millerichthys > Millerichthys robustus. The sequence goes on along the minus strand of JAVKLF010000064.1, from coordinate 10,669,993 downwards.
AATGGCCGCCGTAGCCAAATGATTTGAGAATACACAAAAATGCTCATAACTCAGCCTGTTTTACAAATATTGACATATGGTGCAATGGGCTCATATTCGCTAATCCATGTGTGTCTACTTAAGGTCCATGGGCCAAATATGGCCCTTGTTACAATTTTATCTTCCCCAAGTTCATTGTTTAAACGTGGATTAGTTTAATGGTTTCTCTTTATGTCACTGTCTTTAGTGCATTCTTCGCATGATAGTTCAACAATTTTCAAGCCATGAAAATGAAACTGGAATTTTTCACCAATCGTTGATTTTAATATGAAGAGCAACAGATAATCAATTAAATTAAATTAAATTATTTTCATTTTTAATGAGGGTTTTCATTTTTATCCATTAAGTTTTGTATGTTTATAAATGCTACATAACTTAGAAAAGTTCATTTTTATTTCTATAAGATTAACATTTTTAATCAATATTGACAGAAATTGGCCCTTGGCTTGGACCAAGTTTAGAATTTTGACCCCCTAAGTTTAACACCCTGCTCTAAGCATATTGAGCAACAAAAAATGTAGGCATTTATTATTGACATCAACCTTGTTTGTCTGTTAGCAAAATATTCTATGACTCAATGGACAGGTTTGAATGAAATTAACTCTGAGTCACTGCCACAGCTCAACCTTAGCAAACACGGAAATGTCTACAACTCTGTAAATTTGACAAATATTGAGTTAAAGTTTGGTGTGGTAGTAGCTGAGAGTCATGCACAGCATATATGTCGAGAGCTAACACAAGGTCTGATCAAACTCCTTCCTATATTATCAGAATTTGAACTTAAATCTGTGGCAAGAAAGGCATCGGTTGAAATGCATCCCTTCAACAAATGCTAGGCCTTGTCATTTATAGATGCAGCTTCGGGTGGCCGAAACACATTCATGCATGTGATTTGTGGCAAAACAAAAATAACCTTAAAATATCACAAGCCAAGGCTAGTTTTTACGTTGTTGACAAAGCAGCCCAGCAGATCTGAGCTAATGTGACAGTTAACTGGGATTAAATCAGGAGCAAAACGTAAATGAAGCGAGCCCGTGGACAAGAGAGGTGAGAGCGGCAGGAACGGGAAGACGTGTGTACTGTACCACACCGCACCATGCTTGGATAAGCATGTAGGCCATGCCAACAACAATGCATAATACAGCCTCTGGTGATGGGGGATGGAAATACACACATACACACACAAAATGTTTCTACCTCGCCTCACACACACACACATGCATAAACAGTCACTTGTGCAAACACACAAACTCACACACATTCACAGACATTGATGGTGACAGGGCACGGAGCAGTTTATGCTCATATCAAAGGAGAGTCTTTGATCAGTGTGACAGGAAGGGCACTCGCCCCCAGAGAAATTAGCTAACTCTTGCTTTGAAAAAGAACATCCACAATGAATCAGGCATGCCCACATTAAGCAGCACAAGTGGAGAGGATGTCTGAGATTTAGCTTCATTAGTATGCTAAATGTTTGAAGATGATTTGTTCCAATTCAGTGTCCAGAGTGGCACGATGAGCACAAAGAGCAGAATGTGCTGAAATCCAGGATGCATTTATAATCCTCTCTGCTCAACAGCCAGTTAATTGGCAAGTCATGTATAAATTAGCCCTGCCACTCTACTTTTATTTCATTAATGAACAAATGTGGACTCGTTTATTACTGTTCAACGAGCTCCAGATTTTTTTTATCTATCAGTTTATTTCATTTCTATATAATGATTCAACTTGGTTTGTGTTTTCATCCTGTTTGAACTCTTTCAGTGTCTTTTATGTAATCTTATTTGTTAAATATATACAATATATATATATTATTAGATTCCTGCTCCACCTCAACTGGCTCCTCTCGATGCGGAGGAGCAGCGTCTCTACTCGGAGTCTTTCCCAGATAACTTAACTTCTGACCCTGTCTCTAAAGGGGAGTGCAGTATACATATACCCTGGGGTGAAAACTCATTTCAACTACCTGTATTCTTTCTGTCACTACACAGAGTTTGTGACCATAGGTGATAAGAACATAGACCAATCAGTAAATGGACAGGTTCTCCTTGCACCTCTTGGCCTCTACCCATGGGGCCAGGTCGGAATTACCCCAAATGAGTTACATGAGTTTGTTTTCCTGTGGACCCACCACCCGCAGGAGGGGACATATGAGTTGGGCCTAAGGTGGGGTCTTGGTGCTCTGACCATGGCACACCAAAACTGACATTTTGAAACACCTCTAATTTCCAAAAGTTGTACCCTTGGTTCTTAAATAAAAGCATTTATTTATATTCTTTAATTAAAAAACAACAACAACAACAACACAAAAACTGGTTTTAATGTAAGTGGAATCTGAGGGAACAAATTAGTAGAAGAAATTAGAATCTCCATTTTCATCCCCATTCAGCTGCAGAACGATATCAGACAGTCATTACTTCATACAGTTCAAACACCTCTACAAGACAAATAGAGACACTGTGAAATTTGCAAGTAATAAAAAACTGAAAATGATCAGCATAGCAATGCCATTAAAAATTTTGAAAAGATGACAAAACAAATAAAGTAGAACAGAACCTTGTGGAGCGCCATGTTTAAGAACAGCTGTGGTTCAGTGGTTAGGGGAGTCGTTCGCCAATGACGGAGTTGGTGGTTCAAATCCACTGCTATTCATTCACATGTTGAAGTGGGCAAGTGAACCTCCACTGCCTCTGATGTGTGTTCCTTCAGTGTATGAATGTGATTTAAGCGCTGACTAGTCTCCATAGAATGACTTATCTAGATTATCTTTGTAGAGAGGCGTTATAGAGTGCTGTGTGGATGGGTAAATGAGGGCACAGATTGTAGTGTAAAGTGCTTTGAGTATCCTGGTTGGACAGAAATGCAGCATATAAGTACAGTCCATTTAACAGAATTAAGCAACAAAAATGTTTCTAAATGATACAAACCTGTCCAGAGCAGTACCAAATACACTCACCCAGTGCACATGGTCTGAAGCAGCACCCAAGTTACACACACACACACACACACACACACACACACACACACACACACACACACACACAAGGATGAAATGAAATCTAGGTTCATTAAAACAGCAGATTCTGCTGCAACAGCTAACATGTTAATTGTTCCTAGTTTTTTTTTTTTTTTCAGAATCCAACATCAAAAGACCCAAAACAGGACTTTAATTAAGAGTCAGATGAGAACATGTGCAGTTCTGAGTGGAGCTCCAGTTCCAGCTTGACTGGGCCCTTTAATTGGACCTGTCCTAACAAACCTAACAGGAACAGCATTGATTTATTGACTGAAGTATGTCCAACTCTGCCACTATAGGAAGTGTGATGCACCTCCTTTCAGATTGTTAGTACAGGGCTGTTTTTGGTTGACTGGTTTCTTCACAAACCAAAACTACTTAGTTTGCATAAAGTGAGCAATGCGTTTTGTTAAGAGATCTATGCTTTGGATTCTTTTCATTGTTAGACGTTTTCTGTTGTTACCTGTCTTGTTCAGGGGTGGACCAGCTTCTTTAATTAATTTCACATTTAAGCCTAAGTTGGGTTTTGGGAACCTGCTCAGAGCTCTTATTGGTCAATCATGAATGTCAATGAACTCGGACAAAAATCTTAATTCAAACTGAGATTGTGTTTTAGGAAGTATTATCATTTAATGCCAGGAAACAGCCTGTTGCTGGTACATCCTCACCTCACTGACTGTGGTGACGTTATCGAACACATTGAAGACTCATCCGCACCTTGACAGGTGAAAGATGCTCTTATATAATAATGCTCATTCATCAATCTGTAACTCTGCTGCAGCTGCTTCAACCTATTTCACATAAAAATATACAGCATTCTTTGTTTGCACATCTGTTTGTTCTGGATCATAGTCCAACATCCTCCCCTCCTCACTGGTTTCTAAATTTATTTTAAGCGTTAAAACAGACAGATGTAATTGTGATCCAGTGAAACAGGGTTATCCACAGAGAGAAAAAGAGAAAGGAAGTGGAGGATAAGAGGACAGAGGACAGGAAATAAATGTTACATTGTGTCAGCAGGGAACAGAGCTGAAAGAATAAATGGACCCAATTTGGCTGCGCTCGGTGTTCGAGGGGCTGCCCATCCAAAAGCCAGTGCCCAATCCACCATGTCGCTTTTGTCCAAACCCTGCGGATGCTCTCCGCTTTTGGAGCAGATGCGCAGAAGGAAAAGATGCAAGGCATGAAAGCAATGGGAAATTCATTACATATTCCTACCCCCCTCTGCTCCCCATAATCACCACAATTAGCAGACATCTGCAGTGACTCCAAAAGCTGCAAGTGTATTCAGGCAATCAGAGCAGCTTCTGACTGCAGCCCCTCTCTGTGACGGGCCCCATCCTGGAGGGAAGCATTCCATTAGAAACCCACAGATTAATTGAGACAGAGATCTCGCTTCTGGCATCAGGAGGGTTTGTGGAGGGGAATGAAAACCGATGGGAGGCATCCATGATGGCAGGGACTGGAGGAGGAGGTCCGGGGCCGGTGGGGTCTGCACCGGGCTGCTGATGGTGCGAGAGCAGGCGCTCACACTGCGGTCTGCAATTAGCTGGATGAGAATAGTTACACCACAAGAACTTTAGGAAGAATTCCTGACCCATCAAGTAAACAAAACCTGTGTGTGTCTAATGAGGATCCAGATTTTATGGCTGCTTAAGGACTTTTCTTCTGCCGTCGCCCCCCGATCTCATTCTGAAACAGTTTCAATCTGGATTCACAAATTACACCAAAGCATGTTTTAAACTACCACACATGTTCCGGCGCTAAAACTGCAAGGAGACTGACTAATTTGTTGGCACCATTTCACAATAAGTGTCCCTTTAACAATGCTTTGTATTTATGAGTACTTGACCAGTTGTCAACCATTTCTATGATTTGGGCAAGAGCCTTTGTTAATTTGATTGTTCCGAGTTGTTGTTAGGTGGGTTTATTGAGACTGTTCTATGTGAAGAGAAGTTGAGAAGTTTGTGTTTTATTGTGACTAATCTTAACTTTGTTGCATTTTCTGAAATGGGTTTAGTTTTGATGTTATATTTTCTGATTCATTGTCTTTTTCCAAGATTTTGCTTTTTGTTCAAAATTGTTGTACTTTGTTTCACTATTACTACTACTTTAAAACCTTCTACTACTACTACAACTAATACAACTCTTTGAATCAAATGCATTTACTACTACTACTAATAATAATAATAATAATGATAATAAATTTCTAAATTTATCATTTCATGTGTATGACTTCTACCCAATAATGGACATACATTATTTCCTTAAATGTCAGATCCTTCCTGTGAATGGTTCTGACTGAATATTTTTCAGAAGTGCAGAATGGTCCACTGTGTGTATTCTGTCCATCTGTGGAGGACAACAACATGTTCAACAGCTCATTACTGAAACAGTTGGAGGTGTCACTTGTGACTGGGCACAGTATGGTACAGCCATGATTTGAAGCCTAAGTTTAACATGTTGTCATGGAAATCAGCAGTAACACGCTGTTGTTAGTGTTATGGCAGGATCTGTGTTTTTTGTTTTGTTTGTTTTGTTTTGGTAGTTGTTGGTGTTATTAGATTTATTCTTTGGGGGGTTTTATGGACTTTGGGGTTTTTGTATTAACCCCTCTCATTGCCTGTCATCAGTTCATTTTCCCAGTACTTTTCCATTGTCAGTCTTCCCTCTCCAGGTCTGCTCCACCCTCTCACACCTGTTCCCTGTTATCATTTTGCTCAGGCGTCCCCGCTCCTCTTACCAGCCTGTGTCCATAAAGATCCTCAGTTTTTCTCTTCTCATCAGTCTGGCATCATATCTCTTTCTTCTCTGTTTTTCCTTAAGGTTTTCTTTGGTGAACACTATGTGGGATTACTGTGATGAAGAAAATTTAAGGCAAGTAATATCCATCCATCCATCCATACTACCATGGACAGGTCACAAGTTCATCACAGGGACACATAGAAACAAACAAGATGAACAATCATTCCCATTCTCATTCACACCTAAATTTTTCCTTTCAACTAAACTTTGTCACTTTTCTGCACCTCAAGTAGCTGACTAATCTGCTCAGAAGTAGACCAGTTCTAAAAACAAGAAGTAAATGTGAGTTTTGCAGAGGTGTCTTAAGGAAAGACAGCACCAAGTTCTTTAAATTCATGCTCATGCGGATTATGCTTTAGTTTGAGACTAAATGAACTGGCCCAGTAGAAGGAGATTTTCACATGATAGCAGCCGTGCACACATGAACACCCACACGGTTAGATTTGTGAAAGAGCTGTGATTGAAGCTGCCGGCTAAATTAAGAGGAAAAGAGAGATTAGAGGCTTAAAGGAAATGGAGCCAAGGCTGTTGCTCTCATTTGGATGTTGGAAATTAGGCTGAATAAATCTAGGTGCTGTAACTTCTGAGAGAATCAGTCCCACTGGTTTTATGCAAATTGGCCTCCGCGTTCACACAATAATCAGATGACGTGCTGCTCTGTTTGAGTCTGAGCGAGCTGCTGGGAGACATGAGCGAAGAGAGAGTGGTCTGAATTTGTGGCTAAAAAGCTTTTTTAAATTATTGTTTTTGATAGTATAAAATGGGTCTGATTTTAGATTTGGTGAGGTTAGGGGTCTGGGCCCTGGTGAAACAGACTTTCTGCTGTTCCCTGTCAGAGGAGATTTTCTTTTCTTCTCTCAACCATCAGTTTTTATTTCAAAGAAAACATTAATGTAAGGGATTTCTGAGCTTCTGAGGTCGTAAAAAGCTACACTCCAGATTTGAAGCCCCAGTTTGACCGTTAGTTCTTATGAGGAGATTATCAGAATTAGCATAAAATTAGAAAAAAATGAAAATATGAGGGCATTGTCTGCATATGCTGCTTTGCCCTCAGAGTATATTCCTCCTCCTCCTTCTCCTGGATTCCCACCCAGGAGCCCGCCCTCCTTTCCCCCCACACTCCCTTCCCACACGCAGAAATCCTCATCATCCAATAGCAGAGGCCCATTTTTCCCCTTTTTTTTCTTTTATCAAACTATCCCTTCAGAGCCAATCCCCGCCGTCCCAGAGATCCCTGTAAACCGGATGCCCTCCTGTCTGTCCCCTCAGACGCACGCAATCCGTGGATCGGAAAGGCAGGAAGGTGCGCCGTCGGTGCGGAGCTGCAGGGATCGGATGGAGGGTGATGGGAGTGAGAACAGCTTCTGGTCCAAACCTAAAAATAGTAATTATAATTTTAAAAAGAAAGAAAGAGAAGAGTTTTATGAGAACACATCGACTGGACTGAGAATCCTACTGTTTTTGAGACCAGAGAGGATGGAGAGGAAGGAGTCTTGTAAGTATGGCATCGTGTATTAAGCATCAAGAACAGGCAGAGAAAACTGACAGTTACGTTTGGTTCTGCTGTAGTTTAGGAGATTGTGATATGAATATATATATATATATATTTATAATATACAAAAGCGGAAGGTAAGTATTTGACGGCTAAGGTGAATAGCTGGGTTTCATCCCCTCATGTGCGCTTAACTTTTAAAAATGTTTTCCAAGACGCATCACTCCTTGATAAAGTTTTTTTTAGCGTCCTGGCTAAGAGATAGGGTGTAAGAGGGTGGGGGGGTTCTCCAAGTAAATTTTGACTCACTCACTCAGCAGACAGCGTCCTTCCGCGCGGTGGACTGAAAAAAAATGGTGGCTATTTTTTTTCCGCTGAACAATGCGCACCGGCTTTGTGCGCACCATCTGTCATTTAATCGACATTACCGCCACCTTTCTGTCCTAAAATACACTTGAAGAGTAGGAAAAAACAGAGAGAGTAAGAAAGAAAGGAATGATTTCGCCTCGTCTTTACTCCGAGCCCCCGGACTCCTGATCCGCCCGGGTGGATCGGTGCGTAACGCGGCGCCGGGGAAGAGGAGCGAGTCGCCACTGGTGGAGCAAACTGGTGCGGATTAAAAGGAAGGAAGAAAAAAATTGTTCAGAGGAAGAGATGATAACACAGATCTGTTGTGGTTATTCAAATATAATGGGGTGGATTAGAAGCATGGGCTGAATTGCGCATCTGACTTCCTCCCTGATTCTGGAGGCTTCGGCACATGGCGAAAAAGCAGTCAGACTGCCATTTTCAGGGTGGGCACTCTAAGGGGATACACACACACACACACACACACACACACACACACACACACACACACACACACACACACACACACACACACA
>JAVKLF010000064.1:10586553-10641996 GCA_034783495.1 Millerichthys robustus | reverse complement strand
TATTTATACTTGTGACTTTAAAACAAAATCATTTTAATTGTCATTATTCAGACATTTAAGAAATTTTTTAAAATAATAATAATTGAGATTTCCAACTGACCTAAAACAGTTGACGGTTGAATCCAATTTGCATTAGTAGTCCTATCTAAGATGAAATATATGCAAGTAGATATTAATAAAATATGCAGATCTTGATGCATCAAAGCTGGAGTTGCTAAAATAACATTTGTCTTTGGCTCAAAACGTTGTTATGGTCTTGCTGAGATCCTTATCTGTAAACAGCTTCCTGGCTTCTTTGTACAGATAGAGAGCTACCACAGTGTACTTTGTGCAGGCGTATGTTTTTAAACAGCTGTCACTGTGATGTGTCATGCTGGCAAATGGGCCGTCATCGGTAGCAAAGCAAAGTAAACAAACTGTCTTTTGCTTTCTTTCGTGGTGCCACATACATTACCTGTGAAGCAGGGTGTTCAAAAACACAAACAAACAAACAAACAAACAAATCAGCACACTAAATCATTAGGCAGCTAAATGCACCACAAACTGACTGAGCGATATTATCTGAACTCTTTAGGTTGCTGGGCAAAGCGGATGCCTCGGAGATAACAACATTACCAGAACTTGCCTAATGTCGCTTTGTGGCATACATATGAGGCTGGGTTGGGTCACAGTTGGTACACGAGACCACCCACTCACTAAATAAGTTATGGCTGCCTAAGACAGAGCACATTAAGGAAGGATGATCATGTGCACCAATTACGGAAGCTCGGGACATCAGTAATACAGGTATTGGACTTTTTACAACAATGAATGGACGCAAGATGTCTGGTGTGGTGTTATGTTCAGCTATGAAGCTCTAATCTGCAAATGGATGGCCTTTGTGAGCTCATGTGGTGGTTCGGGTGAGAGGATTAATCCTGCAGATGCTGTGAAGATCTCACGTGTCTGTGTGCAGGAGAGGAAGCAGCAGCTGTATGACTCTGTTCCACACGGAATCACAGCAGAACACAGCCTTAATCTGTTATGTACCTGATCTGATATTGCAATCGCTGTGACGCGGTCGTGTGACCTTTTGGCACGAGCCATTTCATTTCATTTGGATCGCTTCATCTATGTGTTGCACTGTTTTTGTCAGTGGTCAACACAACTATTTTTTTAAATGCCTGAACGTGATCTAAATCAACACAAACGTAACTTCTAAGTAGTAGTCTGCGTTGTTCTGTACTGACTGTGAAGGAAGGATTCCAAACCTGATGTGTAAAATGAATTGTAGCCCAAGTGCGAACAATAAATGGAAAGAAGAATGCTTTGTGGACAAAAAAAAAAAATGTCCTAAATGACACCACAATGTTGACGGAACAGTAAGGTCAGCAGGAAGTGTCATGAGGTTTAGGCTTGTTGCATGTTTGTGACAGGCAGTCTGGCTGACAGTAATTTTAAAAAAAGGACTCGCACTATCAGATCAGGATCTTGCAATACCCCCTTCAAGGTTTGACCAAAATGGCTATGAACCTGTTCTTTCACATCACAAGATGGTTCTAATTGAAAACTCTGGTATGAAGTGGGAAAGGCAGAAGCCTTTGATTTTCTACATACAACAGTGGCAGCATTACTGTAGCCTATTTTTTAGGCTAAGATGCACAACTAAAATAAGGTTTAGTTGTTCATTTGAAATAAAACATGCGTATTTCACGTCATTAACACGTGTGTTAATGATGTAGTGATCATAAAAAACAAACCTGGACTATATCTTTCACATTGAGCACATCTCACGGTTACAAAGCGCTGCACACCTGAAGATAGCTTGTAATGGAATAAAATTTGAGCCATAAAAGTCTAGACAGCAAACAAAGTGCAGTAGATTGAAAAGGTGTTCTTGTTTAATCGTGATATGCTGGTCAGGTATTGACTCATCAGCTGGAACATGTTAATCTTCATTCCTAACGTGCAACCTGAAGACGGAAAGATTAAGCTACAATGAGGGTGAATTGTACACCAGCATAAAAATTCCTGCTTGTCAATTAGCAAATCAAGAACGGTTCTTTCCAAATTTTTTTGTGATGCCGTTGGACACCTCCCCTCTTCAAAGGGTTTAAATTAAAACCACAGACAGATTGTAGTATTTTCTTATCAGCATAGCTCGTTGATTGACTGCTGAGGAAGATGAGGAAGCTCATTGGGTGTCTTTTCGTACTGCTGCTGCTGATCGCACTGGGTGAAAGCAGTAAGTGTGTCTTTACACGTGGTTTTCTGTTAACAAAAAGAATGCAATTATTAATATATTTCAATGCGTTGCTTTGAGATTCTGCCATTTGGCTCGTTAAATTGAGCCATTAAACGTGTAACCAGGTTTCTGTTTCCTCTAATATGTTTGTGATTTTTATTCTTTCTAGTCAAGGGTGCCTGCTGCATAAAATACCAGAGTACTCGAATCCCACGTCAATTTCTGAAAAGCTACAGAGTACAAGAAAACACAGGCCACTGCAACTTCAGAGCAATAGTGTAAGAAGAATGAGGAACAGAAAACCAACACACTTGTTTATGAAGCATTTTACCTGCTATAACTGTTGCATTATTGAACTAAAATGTCTTTAATGCTTTGAAAACAGTTTCAAGACGGTGAACGGCAACATATTCTGCGGGGATCCTGAAAAGCGATGGGTCAAACGGGGGGTGGAGTTTCTTGAAATGTAAGATATCTTTGCAACTGGCTGAATAACATTAAGGCCGATTCAAGATTAAATATAACTAACATTTTATCTTTTGTCTTTTACAGCAAAAAACAACTTGCAGCATCGAGAAAGACCTGAAATGATCAGCTGCAAGACACTACTAATATACTTATACAATAATAATAATTATTGCATCATATGTACAATATGATTACATATCATTATGTAATAATAATGACAGAATAATTTCTTATTTTAAAGTGGAACTTAGTATTTTTTATATTTTATTTGTTTTTATACATCAAATGTGTAAATATCTCTGTATCATTTGTCTATCTGTATCAATTTAAAGCAAATAAATACTTTTTATTACAGGAATTTCAGCCCGTGGATCCATTGTTGCGTGCATTTTTCTGTTTGTGAAGAGGCACAGTGAAGCAGAAGTAGTTCCTGGAAGACAAAGAAATGCTTGTTTAGAAAAGACAGAAGCGGAACAAGGGGGAAAAAAAAGAATGAGAGAAATGAAATCAAACTAGCAGAGAATTAAATAATATTCTTTTGTTGTGGTTTGGTTTTGAAGCATCACATGAACAAATCTATATATTATGAAGGTTACTCAAGGGAAAAAAAACTCTTTAGGCTCTACTTTTAGTCACACAAGACTACTAATGGGTATCAAAATGGAAATAATTTGACTAATGCATTCTTTGAGGAAGCAATCTCTTTTGTTCTCTTTTGCTTTTCCCTTCAGAACACATTGTGCATTGTAACAATGTAATGTGCATTGTAGTATACACTTTTAAAAAATGCCCATTTAGCCATGGATAACAAAATAAAAAAAACTCAAACCTTTGGGTCACAGCAAACTAAACAAATACAAACAATGCACCTTAACACACAGAAACAATGCTCCCTAAATGCTTACATTATGGGAGTAGGCTATTGTTTTTGTTGGAACTAATTAACTTATACAGCTGTATATGCTGAAAATAAATGTATTCTATCTGCCTTAAATTTTGGGGGAAGAAAAATGTGAGTGAAAAACAAAAGTTGTGGCTTACATCTTTAGTTTAAGTTGTTGTTGCTTCCTTTCAAGGGTCAAACTGAAAAGTGCCAAGTTACCTTTTCTAACTTCATCAACGTAGTTTGGGAAATAAATGTTGAGAAGTGTCAAAACCCATTCTTGTCACAGTGGTGAAAAAAAATAATCCGCTAACTAAGCAGTTCTTGTTGGTCTAGCTTTATGACCCATCATCAACCCGTAATGACAAGCTGTGACTCAAATCAAGGAAAATGTTCAACTTCTCAAATTTATTGAATGAAATGATGACTCAGTTTGAACTTGAAAAGTAAAACAGAATTTCATAGTAAAATAAACAAGTTTAGCCTACAGATAAACCACAACAATTAATTAAAATCAAAACTCGTCACTTCAGAAACTTCAGCCACAATCAATAGCGTTTTCACACACAAACATAAAAAAGTCCAACTAAAAAACTCTAAATATAAAGCTCTCTTAATGAAAATAAAATAATGCCTTATTTAAATTATTCAGTCATTATTCAACCACTGACTGTAATACTATAACAATCAGAATATTGACTTATTTCTAAAGACCCAGGACGTACTGAAAATGGGCTCATGACCCACATTTGGGTTGTGACCCACGAGTTAAGAAGTCAAAATCATAATTATGGAAACCATCTCATAGTTATGGCCTACTTTTTACAATTACTACTTATCAGTTAATAATTATGAAATACATTTTCAAAAACATGACTTAGCATTTTATTATTATTTAATATTTCTTAGTATGTGACACTTCATCAAAATGCTGCATTTAGTCATAATTTTCAGATGGCCTCATAAAGAGCAGGATTTTTTCAGCGTGGCAGGACTTCACTTGTCACGCATTAAAAACATCCACGTGACCCACAGTAGCCGGTGAGGCTAACAGCGCCCCGGAAGGATTCTCTGTGAATGTCCCGCTACATGTCCCGAACAGAAGACACTTTAAGTGCTGCCCTTTTCATGAGTGAAACACATGTGGTCGGAATACAAGCGTTAGTCATAACAAAAATGTATCAAACGCACAAAACGTGGCTGCGGTTGGGGTTTTGAAACCATGACAAGATGAGGCGATACGGCAAAGCTAGGTTAGCCGAGGATGTAGCCCATGCTAGCTGATGTCAACTGCGCTAGCTGTGTAAGCTAACCATGAAAAAGATGCTTAAAAGACAAGAGAGGTAAGATACAGTAAATACACTAAAACCACAAGAAAACCAGCTCCGTAATGCTCGGAAGACCAATAGTTTTATTTTTTGTGTATTACATTCATGTGTTACAGAGGGACGGGGGGTTGCTTAAAAAGACATTGGATAAGTATGAAAAAATGTTTTCAGAACCTCAACTCCCCTCTCAGTTTTTTTAAGAATTTCAAATGTGCATTTCTAAAAATCATTTGCTCATTCAGAATATGTCTCATCCCACACACACTTGAAAAATATGTGTCTGTATGTGAAAGAGTCATAGAAATAAGCTGTAAATATGCAAACCATATAGCACAAAATTTTACCAAACTCTAAAACGTATGCGGCTTTTTTTTTTACTCAAACTGACTTTATAAAACAAATACTATCTTTTAATTTTAGAAGATTTTGATTGTGTGCTGAGAACCATAATAGCATAAGCAGTTTTCTGTGTCTTCCAGGCAGTTTAGAGTAAATGTACTTAATAAATGTAATTACCAGAAAAATTGGAGAGTTGAGGTTTGGAAAAAAATCTGAAATTTAGTAATAAGAGATGTGAAAAAACTTTCAAATTAGTTTTCTTTATAACATTAGTAAGCCAAGCACAGACACACTTTGATTACTATATAATTGAAGTAATGTTTTATTTTTAGGTGGCCTACAAATGCGCAATATCGGACAAGGATGTTGATCGCCTGCTGAAGTTTACTCGGCAGACATCCAAGAGCCATGAAAGAAGAAGGTAGTGCCGAGCGTTTGGGTGCAGCTTTGTTTGAGGACTTGGACTTTCCCAGTGCGGACATGTCCCTGTTCTCTGACAGCACTACACCCATAGCCAAACTGCAGGGAGAGATCACCTGGCGACGACCACAGGTCAGTGACCCGAGGACGAACTGGAAATGTCCCTTGAAAGTGTTTATTATGTAGATGTTTTAGATTCATTACATTGTATTGAGAATCACATGTTGACCTGACACACCTGGCTTTGCCCAGGTGAACGGAGGAGGAAATATTCACATCATGTGGTTAATCTGATGATGAAAGATTGTTATGACAACAAAATGTGATAAGGGGAAGTAAATATCTATTTTAGTTGCTTTTGTGTGTTGTGAGTTTCTAAAGACTTTATTAAAGAAGCACATTAGAATAATTTAAACTGCTGATAATAAAATTCAGCAGGTTCGATTTCAGTTTACGTGACTTTACTTTACATTTATATTACATATTTGAAGGAGATCTGCCAGTCACCTGCTCTCTTCCCACCAAACATCAACCTGGCTCATGCAAAACAAGGTCTACTAGGAGACTGCTGGTTTCTCTGTGCCTCCAGTGTCCTGCTTAAGAACCAGCAGCTTTTAAACAAGGTACAAAAACAACTGTATTGTCTTTTGTCTGTTTGTTAAACATTTAGCAATAAGTATTTAACAATAGTTTTTGCACTTTGTTCACCCTGTCTCTGTATGATTTGTAAGGTATTTCCTGCAGATCAGCCTCTGTGGGGAAGCAGCAGATATAGGGGCTTCTTTCGATTTTGCTTCTGGCAACATGGGAACTGGACAGAAGTGACCATCGATGACCGCCTGCCTTGCATCAATTTCAGCCTCTGCTTCTCACACTGCCATTCCCCCTCAGCCTTTTGGATAGCCCTGTTGGAGAAAGCATATGCAAAGTATATGGACTTTTATTGTTTCTATATCTGAATTTAATTTAGTAGCCCACACTTTTTTCCCCTGGAGACTTTTCTGTATTTTCCAAGCAGCATTTTTTTAACAAAGTTAAAAAGTTCAGTCACGCTCATTGAATCTTCCCTCAGGCTCCATGGTTCATATGAGCGTTTGTGGGCGGGGCAGGTGGCGGAGGCCCTGGTGGATTTGACGGGTGGCGTAGCTGAGCGCTGGAGCCTATGCAGCTTTGGTTCAGAGGAGGAACAGCGGACAGAGCAGGACAGTGATCACGTCCAGAGGAAAACGCTAGTCCTGAATCTGCTGTCTCATGTGAAGGATGACTGTGCACTGAGCTGCTCCACCCATGGCCCCCCTGGAGGTTAGAACAGTGTTCCCTTGTAGATAATCAAATGAATGATCTCCTGCTAAACCCCCTATTGACATTCTTACTCGATTTAGGATTCAGTGAGATGGGTCAGTACCATGCTCTGACAGTGATGGAGTGGCTGAATGTGAAGAAGGTGTCAGGGAGTGAGGTGCGGCTACTCAGGATCAGGAACCCATGGGGACGATGCTGCTGGGGTGGTGCCTGGACTTGGAGGTAAACGTGTCAGGAAGAAGATTCATTCTTAATGAGTGAAACCTTAGAAAAACATTTTGTTCTATAATTATCTAGATATAAGCCATTTTAAATTATGAAATGGAAATGGAAAGCTCAAAGTTGCATCACAGCTTGACTTTGGGGAAAAAACATCAAGTCAAGCTAACCCTTATCTGTTCAGGATGCAGTCCGTCAAGTTTCTCAAGCTGCTATGACGTCATTACCAAAGTGCATTTTTTTCTTTAAAAAAAATTAAGCTAAATATTCTGTATAAACTGCTGTATCTTGGTTTCCATAAATATGTCTCCGTATTTGTCTTAATTGAATTAGAAATTAGACCTATTTTCAGACATTTCAGACTTAATTTTATTTGTATAAATTACATATGTTTACGTATGTTTTTGTATCTGTAATTTCCCTTTTCTTTTCTTCTCCCTTGGGATGCCTCACTGCAGTGGTGTTGGTTGGAGTTCTCTCAATTCAGATTGTGCTGCAGACCTAAAATCCAGGCTGGCAGAGGGTGAATTCTGGTTGGATGAGGCTGAGTTCGTGTCCCAGTTTGATGACATCACAGTGGGATATCCCATCAGTGAAGAGGGACACTTGAAAAGCATTCACACAGGTTGTTCCTATATTTCACTTAACTAGATTTTTACTTTTAGCAGCATTGTAGAAAAAACCCCTCAAAATTGACCTTGAGAAAATCATTGCCTTTTGTGGATTTTAATTTTCTGTAGATGAGGAACAAAATTCACAGGTATCTGTAAAGTGCTGATAAATATTTTACAGCAACTGATAGTACTTTTTAGCTCACAAAAGACAGACAAATTAGGTATAGCTTTAACCAGTGATAATAAGTGTAAGCTAACATTTAGTGTCATATTCAGGTCCAAAACACTCTAAGCGGAAGTCTTAGGTAATAAAATTGAAACTAGAAGTATAGATGTAGCTGTTGATAACCAAATATCTCAAAAGTTCATATTAACCGCAGAAAGGCTTAATATAGGTTGCAGGTTTTATAACAAGGCAAACAGACCTTAAATGTTTGAAAAGATATTTAAATGCAGCACAGCATCAGCTTGTCAGGTATGGAGAGAAATGTATTGACCTGTAACAAAGCAATAATTAAAAGTTAAAGTTTAATTTACACTGATGGACTCTGTTTTATAGCACCTTTAAAAAATATACAATTTATCCTTGCTATGTCCATTTACAGGAAATCTTCTCAAATACAACCATCAATTGGCTGGGAGGTGGATAAAAGGGTACACTGCTGGCGGTAGCCGAAACTCCAGCAGCTACAGCAGTAATCCCAAGTTTTGGCTCCAAGTGTGTGAGAGAGGAGAGGTACTGATATCCTTACTGCAGCATCGAAAATGGAGAAACAGGAAAAACGCACAAATGTCACTCGAGGATGACAAAAACATAAAGCACCAGCATTACCAAGCTATTGCTCTGCACACATGGAAGGTCTGCATCATCATTTAAATGAAACAAATGATGGTGTGTGCATGCGTGCGTTTTCCTGTATTACCTTTCATACATGTATTTTGCCGCAGGTGGATAAGAAGTGTTTTGATCTGAGTCGTACTTTGAACAAACCACCTTGTGCTTCTACTCACTGCCATGCCTATGAGAGGGAGGTGGTCCTCCGCAGGCACCTGGACCCTGGCTACTACCTTCTTATTCCCAGCACCTACCAGCCTGGAGCTGAGAACCACTTCCTTATCCGGGTTTTTTCCTCCTCCCCTACATCACTCAGGTGAGACTCGATTGGAAGACAAATACTCAAGTACATAATTAAGAGTGAAATTTGAACTCGTACTTTTAGAAAACTGTTTCAGTTACAAAATTCTGCTGGTATTTTGGTGAAAACAGGAGAAAATGTTAAATAATATTTTCTATTTAAGTAATTAAACTCAGTTCTTACCGCAATGCATAGTTTTACAGATCAAACATTTCCTTTTATTAGATATCTCTATATCTGCTGTTCACTGTTTCTTCACATCATAATAGTTATTGTTGTCCTCAGTGCCCTGAAAAGCCCAGCACCCTCACTGCCGCTGACAGCAGATGGCGAGTGGGAAACCACTTCCTTCTGTGGCTCATGGGTGAAGGGAATGACAGCCGGAGGAAGCAGGAACTTCCTGTCCTACTGGCAGAACCCCTGCTTCCCTTTTACAGTGTGCGATGAATCAGATGTGACATCTGGAGTTAATGTGAGGATTACTCTGCACCAGAGCCGCCCTGACACTGATCTGCTGCCGATTGGTTTCCATATTTATAAGGTCAGCCAAATGTAATGGGAGATTGTAAGTTCTAATTTAAGTTTGGGTCATTTTGTTAACTAGTAAATTGAATTTAAAAAATGTTCTGTTTTGTTTTTGTTTGGTTGTTTTAACACTGAAACCTGTTTGTATTTTGCTGATTGTGTGAGCATTACCCCCAGCTGTAACAAACTGGAGGAAGTTTAGTTCATGTTGAATCTCTCAGGATGAGTCAGAGTTTCCATTCTAATTTGGAGCATCTGATTTTTAATGACATACACAGGTACTACCTGGGGGAGTATCGGAGCAGACGACAGTCAGAGAGGAGGATCCTGTGGCCAGTTGCATCCCCCACTGTTACACGCAGGACGTCAGTCTGGCCTGCACGCTTCCTCCTGGGTCTTACACTGTAGTGCCGTCCACTTATCAGCCGGACTGCTCGGCAAACTTCACCCTCAGTCTGACTCGCAGAATACACAGGTTTCTTATTTCCTTTGTTGATGTAATTTGTAGCCTTGTGGTGATGACAAACGAGAAGGTGTGCACCCACAACAACTGTCATTTTTACCTTAATTTACATGTGTTTCTAATTTGGTATGTATGAACTGAATGCTTAACTAAATACAGTAGTAGTGAAGCTTGACATCAAACATCAAGTGGCAAAGTTCTCCTTCTGAACCATGAAAATATCACACCAAGGATGTTTTACTGCTGAATTCACAACAATTCAGATTCTTAAGTTGTCACTTTTCCATTTTAGTTTATTACAGACTTCAATAACTCAAAATTTTATAAAAAGGGAAAAAAACCAAAACACCGGCCCACAAGATATGTGTGTAATAATATTATTCAAAAGTAATTTCTAAGTAAATTCCTCTGCAGCAATGTACACATTTTTCTAATCAATTTTTAACATGTGAATTTTGTTTAAATCAAAAACAATAATAAATTATGTCTCACTCAGAAAAGTGGTGAAAAGCCAGGAGCAGCTTGGAAGAACGATTCAGGAGGTTTGTTCATTTGAAAACATATTATGCAGAAATTGCATTCATATAAAGTTCATTAATTAGTAGAACATGACTGATTTTTAAAAAATCTTCCTTTGAATATTTATAGTTTCTTAGTCTTTTTAAACCAAACTGTAGGTTTTGTATTACATACATTTCTACTTATGATTGTTGTCAGAAGATGGCAGCACTGAATAATCCACCAGTCTTGATTTGTCTGTCTCTGGGTGGCAGGTCTCTCACATCTCTGTGATGAAAAAGTAGTTCTTGGGGCTTTTTCTGCTTTGCTGACGTCAGCCCACCACCCTTCGCGACTTGGCCCACGATGAAACAACCAGCGCTCCCCACAGAAGGCATGACTGTTTGCATATATGTACCATGAGTGGCTGACGAGGCATGGAGACGAACCACAGAGGCTCCTGGTTTCTGTGCAGCTACACAATCGGCGGTGATTAGAACATCAGAGGTTTTCAGTGGGCTGGGCTGCTAATGAAGTATGACGGCGCTGGCTGTTGTAAACAAACAGCCGCCATTGAAGAATACCGCCACTGCTTTGGCTCATTCACTCACTGGTGCGCCTGCCGGCCCAGAACAAAGAGTCCTCTCATGAAGGTCCTCACAGAGGCACGGGGGGCAAGGGGTGAGGGTATGGTTTGCAAAAGCTGAGCCAACCACACCATGCCATACCATCCCAAAGCTTCCTACCTATCCTTCCCCACCATACACTGAGCTTCTTATGTGGTTTGAATTATTATTTCTAGACATTTTATCTTAGTCATTTATGCATTAAACAGTTTGCATCTGTAACAACAACAAATGCTAAACTGCACCAAAAGAAGCGCACTTCATTCCAAAACTCACCCTCTACCTTCCGTTCAGTCCCCAGACTTTGTTTAGAGCTCTGCATGGACCTGAACAGACCCTTCGTTTGAAGTCGCTGCAAGAACAGAAGACAAGCAAAGGGATGAATCGAGGAGGGCGGCACATCAGAGGATGGAAGTTCAAACGATGAGGCCGTCGGTCCTCTTTGTGTCGAGGCTGCCCATGTGCACCGTGTGTGCCTGTCTGCTCATAGCGGTCCCAAATCTGGGAGCTGAAGTCATCAGGTTTCAGAGCCAAGGTTGGCAAACTTAAAAAGCTGTGAAAAACTGCTCAAAGTTAACCGTGTATTTTTGAGTATATTTATTATGCTTGGAAGCATTAAAGTATGGTAAATAAATTGTTCAAAACATACATTTGATCTTGTGTTTGTGATTTTTAGATGTTTGTAGGTGTGTCTTTGCATCAAATATAGTACTGTGCATTTTTTTATTGACTTCCTTTATAATTTGCTTTCAAGGAGCCACATCTTTTTTTTATTATTTCTTGAGCAATAATTTTGAGGCGTTCTGAACATGTCTCAAACTATTCTGGGATTTGGGATTACTTGCTTTTTTTCCAGTCCTTGTATCTAAACATGGTACCATATTGTGCAGTGGGCGCTTAAAATGAGGAAAATGGACTAGTGGAAGGAAAAAAGAAGTACCAGGCCTAACCATTTATTGTAGGTAAACAGTATCTGAATGTCATGTCTTAAAAAAAAAATCTAACAAATAATAGAGCAAAAACCTCACACAGGACCTGAGAGATGCATAGTATATCTATCCATTATCTTTGCCTGCTTCTTCCTTTCTGTGTTGTGAGGGTCACTGGTAACTAAGTCTATCGCACAAACAAAATGCACACATTTTTCAATTGAACATTTGTCATTTAGGCTTTCAGCTAATACTTGTTTAGGACACAGCTAGTTCTAAAGTATAATTTAATGTGTGTTGAACTGACTCATTTTTCAAATATTAAACTAAAGAAATGGAGACAAATAGATTGCAAGAAAGTGCCTAAAAATGTTTTTATTGTTTCTTAATAAATGTATCTGTACATAACTATTTTTTCTAGAGTTTGGAAATTTTCTTTTGGCTGAGTCAACGGTCTTGGAGAATTACTGCCCAAAACCATACTCAAAGATTGTAAACAAAATTATGTATTTAGGGAAAATAGCCAGAAAATAAAATAAGTATGAGTGATACTCTAGGCTTCCGGTAAATAGGAAAAATACAGCTCATGCTTGTGACCTTTGACCTTTCAAACTGTCGCTGCGCGTCCATGTGCGGCTACTGCGCGTCGCCGTTCCTGCGGAACTCAGGAGGCTAAACTCGGACTGCCAAAATCTCCTTCCTAGAAAATAATGAACAACAAATTCGATGCGTGAGTAAAAGTTTATCTGAACTATCAACACAAGAGTGAGCTGAGCTCCATGTCGCCTTTACATAATCATCGCGGAGGGTGAAAGTTTGTGAAAGCTGCGATGTGTGTGAATAAATGAGAGGTGTGTCAGCTTTAGCATGCTATAAATGTCTCAATTTATCTTGTATCGGTCACAAAGGAAAGTTACGTTCAGTCGTATGGGTGAATTTTTAACTAAACTAAGCGGTAGTGTTAAACAATATTTAACAGTTGTTTATTACTAGGGTTTGCGGTGTGCTATTCCTTGTAGCTTAGCTTGTCAGAAAGCGGATAGGCCGTCAATCCTCGGTGTAGTAGTAGCGTAGAGGCGGTAAAAGGTGCATGCAGACTCGGCTCAAACTAGATGCCCATGGTCCTTAACTACGAGAAGGTTGGTAAATGCAGATTTTGACAGACGTACTGTTATCGCCCATAATAACTTCACAAGCTGTGTGTCCTTGGGATTCAGATTTGAAGCTATTTTTATTGGCCACTTAAAAACAACGAGCATTTAAGTTTTAGACTAGGCTGTCTGCCGTAAAGCAGTTCAGACCACGCAGCTGTGGTCTCTTTTGAATTGATTTTGATATTTTTACATCTAGTTGGTTATCCACCAACTAGATGTTCTTAGGTTTAACCGTAACAAAGTTGCTTAAAATTCTTTATGAAAATGATGATAACCCTGGGATGAGAAATGGTTGATACCAGCATGTTTTGTGTTTGTGTCTAATCCAGTTTGAAAGACGATGATAGTGGAGATCACGACCAGGAACAAGGCTCACCGAAAGACAACGAAAAGGAAAAATCTGAAGAAGACGACAAAGAACAGAACATTACCAAGAGAAAAGTAAGGACACTTTGTTTTCATTCCAGAGTAAATAACCTCTTGTATTTTACAGTCACAAATAACCTGCTACTTTGTTCTCTACAGATGGTGGTTCCAGGGCCGGGAGAGCACCCTCTTCAGTACAACTACACATTCTGGTACTCGAGGCGGACCCCGGGTAGACCAGCCAGCACTCAGAGTTATGAGCAGAACATCAAACAGATTGGCAGCTTTGCTTCGGTTTGTTGCTTTCATGAGTTCACTGAAAGAGCTTTTGTTTGCCACCTCAGTCACTGCATACAAGCTTTGCTGCCTTATTTTCTCACATTTATGAAATCATTCTTGATTGTTCTCAAGGTGGAGCAGTTTTGGCGTTTCTATAGTCACATGATTCGACCTGGTGATCTGACAGGTCATAGTGACTTTCATCTCTTCAAGGAAGGCATTAAGCCCATGTGGGAGGTTGGTGCATTTACTTGTTATCCATTTAGACTGTTTAATGACAATAATGTAAAGCCTGTTTTGAAATATTTTGCATGCTTAGGATGATGCCAATAAGATGGGTGGAAAGTGGATCATTCGTTTAAGGAAAGGCCTCGCATCGCGGTGTTGGGAGAACCTGATCCTGGCCATGCTTGGGGAGCAGTTCATGGTCGGAGAGGAGATCTGTGGGGCTGTGGTCTCTGTACGTTTCCAGGTAAACCCAAATATACACACACTCACACTTATCCTATGTAACCATCTGATTTTAATGCATTCACATCTGTCTTTTTGTATCTGCTTCTTTTCCTTCAGGAGGACATCATTTCCATCTGGAACAAAACTGCTAGTGACCAAGGGACCACAGCCCGCATCAGAGACACCCTGCGCAGAGTCCTCAACCTGCCTCCCAACACCATCATGGAGTACAAGACACATACAGACAGCATTAAGTATGTATGTCTCCACCTTTTATTATTTTCCTTCTAATTCTTCTTTCACATTTTCTTATATAGATGTGCATGCTCAGAAATATTTTCTCACTAGGGAATCAATGTGGCTTTAAAATTTTAATATTTAACCTGGCTTCAAAGAGCATCATATTACAAAAGTATTTATCCTATTTTATGTTTATAGTCCTTGCTCTTGTATAAGTAAAAAATGTTATAGGTATAATAGGCTTCATTCTAACTGCATGCAAAAGTGACCCATATCTCATATATTTATATTTATGTCTGATTTATTTATTTTCCCAAATTTGAACGAGGTCCTTTTCATATATGGTACTAAATTGGATACGTATCCAATGTTTGGATACGTATCCATCTTGGATATCATGGGAACTTACACTAACAATTGATGCTAACACTGGTATACCAACTTGCTGGACTGTATTTCTACTAGCATGATGGGATTGATACTTGAGTTTGTTTGTACTTGGAGTGTGCCACTCCCATTCCAGAAGTGCAGTTCTGTGTCAGGGCAGGCAGGAAGCTGCAAGATCAAATGTTAACATTGTAAGAAACAAGCAAAGCAGATTATAATGTAGTCATCCTAAATGCACAACAAAGGTCACATCTAAACTATAATGTTACAAAACATGCTATAAAATGGGATCTGAGCAGGGGAGAAGAAAATTTGATTGAGCATTAACACCTGCAGTTTGAACGTAGTTCTAGACAAGTCAAAACATAAATGTGTTTTTATATCTGAAGTAAATGGCAGTTTTTAGGGTGTAAGATCTTCTGTTAAAAAAAAGTACATTTAAACATTTTAATTTTGTAAGTAGTTTACAGTTCAGTCACCTATCAAGCATGAAGACAACAGTCATAATCATGTGTTTATGAAATAATCACTCATGAAAAAAAATTTACATCAAATGTCTTTTTGTGTTTGTGTAAAAATGATTTATATGTGTTACACTTTTCATGTTTGTCTGTGGGATGTGGGGTAGAACTTGCTACATAGAACTGTTTGTACACAATCAGACAATTTGATTTGAATGTTTTCTGATGGTAGCATTTACTACAAGTCTTGCTTCTTCTTTTGATTGGGAGTTAATGAGGCTGAGAAGGCTCGTAGTACAGAACTTTGCTTAAGTCACATTATTCCCTTTCTTGTCTGATTATCAGACATTTGTAGCACACATGCAGACCCATTCTTATTGCCCTAACCTTACACGCTTATACAAGTATCTTAAAAATCTTGTATATAACTATTTCTCCTGATTGTTACTTAGAACTTGCGTTTTCTCTTTAAAGACCGTTACATTGTCTGTTCATTTCAGATGTGTTTTCAATGTAGTCTACATACGTTTGCTAAACAGGCTGGAGTTTCCTCAATGTGCTTCTTATGAAGTTTGTTTTTCTATTTTATTGTCTTTGACCATTGGGTGTCCTTTTGGTTGACATGCCAATTTACTTTGAGTGCTCTCATTGGCTGCAGCTCCTCTTGTCACTTCTTTCAACAACCCCTTCCAAAATATCTGGGCCATTTGTCTGTAACCTACAATATTTGTTAGCAGTAAAAAATTAAACATCTGAACCTGACTTTCATAAAAAGTTGGCTGTCCAAAGAGAAATTATAATTGTCCACAGCTACGTGCACGATGTGCTTTTTGAGGACATCATGCAGTTTAAGTCACCTGCTAAAACCCCATGCATGTCTGAAGGCTTCATTTTTACTGTGAAATGATGATGCTCTGGGTCTTCCTCATTTTTCAGAGCCTGGGAAGACTTCCATGGGCTGGTGAATGCTAGCGGTGGACGTTAACCCCTCACACAGAGCTGCTCTGCCAAGAGTAAGAGCTGTTGTTGGGAGTAAATAATCAGAACAAGTGACATTTTATGTTGATGTACTTTCTCATCCTGTTGTATCTGTCTGTCTACAGGTTTGCGTGTTAATGTGACGTGTTGAGGGGTGGACGAGTCCAGGGCAGGATACCTCTGCGTGGATTGGCACTGTGTAACACGAAGACAGAGCAAAAGCCAGCAGGGTCAGAGGCTCGAAGACCATTCCCTATTTGTGTCAAATTGGATGTGTGAGTGGAAAGACCTGTCAGCAGAACAGTGAAGCAAACGGAGGAGAGAAACATTTTAATCAACCAGGAAGAAGGAAAGAAAACAAAAGCTTTATTTTTATCTCTCTTTTGTTTTTAATGTGAGTTGTAACACCTGTTAACTTGCCACTAGAGGGAGTCTGTGTGACTGGCGTCTGCTTGCTATTGAGAAAAATACAACAAAATCAGTCTGATACAAAACTGTATATCACTTATTGCTTAACAAACACAATCACACAAGCTTGAAATGAGTCTGTGTTAAGTGAGTTTTATTGGAACTCAGACATGGTGTCAGTTGGACAATATTTTATTACAGTGTTGTATTTTAATAACATTTCCTTTTGGTTGTTTGGAACTTGAACAGATATAATTGTGTACAATATATTTGTAAATACAGTTCACTTAAATGAATCAGCATCATTTCTGTATCTTCAACTAGGACGTTGAATCTTAAAGGACGCAGACCATCCCGTGTTGGGCAGAAGGTTGTATGAACGAGAGCTTTAGAATGAGCTGTAAATTGCCTAAAAAAATCACTGTGCCTGGTCACAGATTTGACCTGACCTGTCAGTTCTGTCTGTAACGCCATCTTTAAAAAATATTCATAAAAGGGGCTTTGCTTTACGGTCCTCAACAAAGGTATACAGTCATCCTTAAATACCGTTGTTCACCCCTTTTCCATTTTGTGACATGAAATGAAACTGGGCTCAGGATCAGGGTTTGGTTGCAGATTTTATCCTGGATAGGATGTTTTTTTGTTTTTTTTAAAAGAACATATGTAGTTTGTGGTGAATCTGTAATGCTGCCTAAATTTGTTGGCACAAAGATGGAGGCAGGTGTTTGGGTTAAAAGCAAAGAAAATCTTGTGCACCTCATGGATTTATAGCAATAAATGTTTAATATGGATCTGCTGCTAATTCCGACTCAATTTTTTTTGTTTTTAATTCTGTTAATAAATGTTGTAACAAAATAACAGACAAAGTTTATTACAACTCTAAGGAGCTTCTCCACTTTTGTATTTTCATCATCCCACCTTCCAGATCCATCTTTGACAGCGACAGAAACCTGGTTTTGTGTGGTGCTGTTTTACGTTCCTTAAAGTGAGCAGCTTGACTGGTTATTATTCAAAGCTCCTTCATGCAGATCAGCTCATCTCAAAGAACATGTGATTCTGCAAAGAAAATGAAATCATGTTGAAGGATTTATCTTGCTTATCGTGCTAGAGGGTATTTTCAAATTGAAGTACATTTACTGCTGTTACATTTTTGAGCAACATTACATAAACATTTAGTTATACTAATTTAACAGGATGTGGAGTATTATTAAAGGAAGATTACAACTGGTTTTTGACTGGAACTGGAAATACGTAGGCCTAGTTTAATGTTGTGCTAACTGAATCAAAACTTAACAGTTAAGTACTAAAGTTTAAGTTATACAACAAGAAAGAGAAGTAAAAATACGTACGAGCAAGAATGTAGCAGCCAGAAGTAGAAGTTTGGTTTGTGATTCCAAACTTGGAAGGACTAAAAAGAGAGAAAAGAATCCCTAAATGTCTGGATTATTGATTTTAATTCAGAGTTTAAAAGTTCTCTGTGTCCAAATGATCATTAACCAAGGAAGTGACAAATAGAAGGAAGCCCTGATGTCAAGGGTTGCCTTTATAGGTCCATGTTCAGATTTTTGAAGCCTTAGTAGACACTAAATCATTTGATCTCATTTTATTTACTTCTCTAGAAAAAAACATTCAGAATAGAAATGTTTATACAAAATAAATTTCCTGTGACCTTTCTCCTTAAAATACCACGGTATAACATCCTAAATAAATCCAAAATATGCAAATAAACAAAATGTCAAAACATCTTTAAACATCTCGAAGTTCCTGTCAGAATAGTGCAAGAGAACTACAAATCTTAGTAATTTACCATTTCTTAACCTAGAACTCACCTTCTAGGCCAAAATATTCATGATCCATATTCTGTCCATCATTGAAGCCGGGCCACTTCTTCCATATTGTCCCTAGTTGCTCACCAACGTGACAACCTAAGGAATCGGTTTTGAAGCCAATAATAAGCGTCTCTTCAATCTGTTGTAAATTAGAAGGATTAAAATACCTGGAACTGCTGGTTGGAGGAGCAGCGACAGGGACAGCAGGAGCCCTGGATTCTGACTTTGGAGGCCCCTTCTGAATCACAAACCTCAAGGAGAGGAGTAAACATGCTCCACCTGACAAACACAAGGCAAGCAGTGAGAAACCAGGTAACACTGTCTGGCATTTTCACACGGCAGCACAGCTCCCCTCTGATACTGGGCTAATTCCATTTTCAGCTGTCATGACACAACGTTCGAAAGCATCGTCCGCTTTGTGTCAGAGAAGCTCCAAGTCAGGGCATGCATCATTCTATCACAACAGAGACAACATTTACATCCAGTCAGTCTGGACACTGAAACCTCTGCTGGGTTGGCCCTAATTGGACACAACTTTGGGTTTGGGTTTTGAACAGCTCCTCAAGCTGACCCCGGAGTAAAATTTAAAAACCCAAGTTCTTTCAGAATGTAAAGTTGCAGCGAGAAGAGAATCAAAAGCGTCCGTCAGTGGATTTCCAGGCAGACAGCTGCATGGAATATGAAAGACCCTCGCTGCTATTTACAGAAAGGTTTTACAATTTAGTTGAGCTGAGGGTGGGCAGAGACGGGAAGTACCATGGAGAAAAAAGGACTTGCATTAGTTGTTCAGTTTGAGAATGGTAAGTATTATTTTACTGTGTAATTTCCGAACAAACCCCCGTTTTAAAACAGGGACTGATGATGTGGAATTTAAAACATAATTCATCTCCTGACTGTTTAAATCTATATATCAGCTCAAATATAATGAAAACCACATACAAATATTAATGTTGTTGATCTTTATCTTTATGCTGCCAGCAGGAAGCAAGTTGTAACAAAAGCATATTTAACTTTGCATCCTTTTTGTTTGTTCTGACAACAATTGCTTCAGAACTACAAGAAAAATATTGGTCTTTTTTTAAAAGGTTTTCACTTTCCTAAAAGTTCACTGCCTCCTATTTTCTATTTCATATCATACAGTACAACAAATGCCATCCATCCATCCATGGATTAATACTAAAATTAAATACTAAAGTGTTTTTTCCATCCATCCCTATAAAATGTAATTACTAAATGAAACACTGGATGTATTTTTTTTTCTTTGTGCCAGTTTTAATTTTCTTGACAGAGCCCTTAAAAGCTTTTCTCATATTCAAGACACATTTTAAATGCACTTCTAAATTGTCAAATGTCAACTGATATGTATACATTAAATTGACATAATGGGAAAAAAATACTTGCATTACATAAATGTTAAATGAAGGTTTTTAAATGATTTGTTTTATTGGATGTACACAAATCAACACATTAAAGTACCTTCTTAAAAAAGACTTTATCTTATTCAGCTTATTAAGTGAGTTTAGAAATGATATGGATACATACACAAAATAAAAAGATGACATGATCAAAAAGGTTTTGTAATCAAGACGAGAACGTTTATATAATCCAGATTTCTGTACCTCTGATGTGCAGTACCAATTAGATGGTTTTGAGGTGAATATGCTCTGATTTCCATCAGGCAGCACCCGAGGCAGCAGGCGTCAACCCCAAAGGGCCTTTGGAAGTGAAAAACCTGGCGCCCCTGACAGTCGAAGCCCTGCAGGGAGCAGGACCGAGCTGGACCACAACACTGGAGGCACACGCAGGAGCTTTCTGACAGAAAGACAAGGTTGGCAAAAACCGACAAGACACTAAAATAACTTCCTGTGTTTGTTTTGCTCTACTTCACATGTCAAACTCAAGGCCTGCGGGCCAAATGTGGCCTGCCACATCATTTTATGAGGCCCGTGAAAGTTTCAAAGATTTATTGTCTTAAAAATAAGTGTGTGCTGCTTTAAAGCCTGCATTGGCTATAAACTACATTTCCCATAACACCTGTCAGTTATTTTTTCAGTGAAATTACTGAATCCCACCACTAGGGGGAAGTTCACAGAGTTCAAAAGTAGTCAGTAGCCATTAGTCAGTAACAAGCGTAATTTGGAGTGTAAAATATTAATTTTGCTGATTAATTTTGCTGTGACCCAGTTGTACTGGCCGTAAATTCTCCCTTCAGTGGGAATTTCCTATCAGAAAGTGGAAGAGTTCAGAACTTAAGATGGCAGCAACTCACCACAACTCATCAGTCATTAAAACGCTCTTCCTTTAACTTTTAAGTGTTTCTGTATTATTTATTTCTCAGACAGAACAACGAGTTTTTTCCACGTTTAGTGGAATTTAAAACGTCAGTTTATTACAACTTTAACTTTGAGGGCAACCATAATGCTCACGTGGCCCTTAGTGAAAATGCGTTTGACACCCCTGCTCTAAACGTTTTCTTAAAATACCTTCCACAGCCACAAACAGCTGTGATTTTCTGCCTCCTGCTGTGATGCTGTAGATCCTCCTGGAGACACACTGTGGACCTGAAATGACAGCTCAATATTCTACTTAACCTGACAAATATACACAATACAAGTCAACACATCTAAATGGACTAATCTGCCGTGTGACACTGATGCTCACCTTGCAGCTCTGGTCTGGCAATGATATGGATCAGACTGATTCTTTCCAGCACAGACATAAAGTCCAAGCCCCCTGCGTTTTCAGATTTCTGCTCCTCCACCTCCAGCCTTCTCAGTGCTCCTGGTGTCTGAACACACAAATCCTCCACCCCCATCTGTGGAGTCAGACTTGACAGTTGTTTGGACTCCCAGTCAGGAAGTTCTCTGTGGGGTTTAGCTTCAGGTGCCTGAGTCTGGCACTCACAGGAAGGCCCACATCTGTTCTTGAACGCTCTGAAGATCATCTGAATGTGCTTCTCTCGTTCAAGCTGACCAACAGGAACAGGCTGATTGGTAACTGCAGACATGGTGCTCCACTGAAAACGTCACGCACAGACAATGGTTCAATTCTGGTTGTCTACAAGTTGCAAAAAATATACATTTCTTTTAATAGGATCAGGAGAAAATGACAAATTTTGAGACTTTTATTGCTGAGCTTGTAAATACTGTAGATTATTCCCATTAAAACTATAGTGTAAAAATTTCAAGAAAACACATGGGCTAGTCTCAGAAAAAGGCCTCACCTTAAACGCAAATAAATTCTTAGAGTTGTGACAAGAAACATAACGTTAGAAAACAGGTGTTCCTCTTCGACACGACATTACCTAAAGAACACTTGATTCTGTTTCCTATAAACATAACCCCTACCAGCCTGAACCTCTTCGTCATGCATGTCACACAGCTGCCATTTGGAACAATTTGGCTGACAACTTCATAGAAAACTGCTGCTTGCAATGCCAAAATGATTCCAAACAGAGCCTAAACATTCTGACTATCATAAATATAAAAAGTAGAAACACAATAAAAAGAACCTTTCTTGATTCTTACCAAAAGTGTTCAGCCTCTGAAGGTCCGGAGATCTGGAGGGGTTTCAACACAAGCCTTCTTACCGCTTGTGTGCAATTATTCACACACTTGCTGTGTGTGTGTGTGAGCGTGTGTGTGTGCATGTCTCACATCAACTTTCTCTACTTCACCCCGATTCCGTTTCCATCTCAACCAGCTGGATCTGCCTTTTGTTGAGTTAGAAAGGCACCACTCAGCCATGTAATTGAAATCCTGCTTCCAGCGGTGGGGGGCGGGTTGGGGGGTTGTTTGGGAGGTTGGTGTGACTGTGTTTCAGTTGGAGGCCAGAGGTATCCCAGCCTCAAAGTGGATATCAAACAACAAAATGTTACCATAGCTATAAATAGGAGGTTGGTTCCAGTTCTATAAACCTTATAATTTTATTTATATTGGCAGCTGTGAACACAGAAACACAAAGCTGCTTGGTGTTGGTCTTCTAGCCTTTATCTTTAACATAAATATCTATAATCTTCTTTCTGCGCTCCCACCTTTGCTGTCTCTGCTCCATGTTTAACGTGGTGAACACAATGATGCCAAACTACCCAGTGGTTGTTCCTTTTAAACAAGCTTTGTGGCTGACGAAAAGCTGGACGTCACCTGTGATACTAATTAAAGTCAAACACTTCATTTGAAACATGATTTTAATGTAAGTCTTAATAGTCTCTTTGAGGGTACCAGAAAATCTGGCCCACTATTTCAGAATATCTTTGTGAAACAAACAACAACTCCCTAAGTGACATTTTTTGTTGACTCTATTACAAAGTAAAGGCATGCAGATATATATTAGCCATGTATAACTAAACCACTTTGCATGAGAAATGAGGCATTGTTTTAATGAGCTGTAAGGAAACCAACATTGTCTGTACAAGTTGGGACTTAGGATGATCTTTTATAACAGATAACACTGAGATGGGAAGACTTCTTATTCGTTAACAGTCATTACCAGTTGCTACCAATTTGCAACCTCACTCCTTGATCCTTTATCACCATAGACAAGGACTGTGGATGATGTGATAGTTCAGCACACCTTCTCCATTCTCTGAGCCTCACTCGTCACTGACAGACCTCAGACACATCCTGTCCGAGCCTCCATTTAGTTTCAGAAATCAGAACAGTTTCCTCCTGGCTCACCCCAGAAAGTCTGCTCCTCCTCTGCTCTCAGCTACAACTGTGTTGTTCTCTGATGGAGGGAGATACTGCCAGGAATCCCCAGGAAAAGGCGTGGAGGGCGGCTGGTTGAAATGCCCCATCAGGAAGATACCAATGGTGCCAATGAAGAACACTAGTGCCATGACAATAAAGCAGACTCTGTCGATCACCCGGGCAACCAAGAACCATTCTTCATTTTCCTAGGATTAAGTCAAATGGAAGATTATGTCACCTCTGAGATGAAAATACAGACCACTGGGCAAATTACTCCTCACTAAAACTTAAGTATGACCTGAAGGATTCAATGCTGTTTAATGCCTTATGAACCACAGGAGAGCTTTCATTAAAACTCAAAAAACATAATTGAATAGCCATCTATCACTGATTAACTTATGGAGAAAATTTAGATAAAGATGGCCACCACAACCATTCAACCTTTGCCAACTCAAAAGTGTCTATAACTCAGCCAATGTTACAGTAGAACTAAAATTTAGTTTGGCAATAGATGAGAGTCATTTACATGACATATTCTGAGTATGACTAGATCACGTGTAATGTTATTTTTAAAAACTTGACCAAAAACTCACTATTTTTTCCAAGGGAGGCCTGAACCTGAAGGCAGTCATGTATGTTTTTGACCTGTGGGAGGGAACCGGAGTACCCAGATAAAACCCATGCAAGCTCCACACAGAAACATCCCACCAGGTCCAAACCGGGGATTGAACCCAGAACCTTCTTACTGTGAGGCAAAAGTGCTAACCCCTAAATCACTGTGCTGACATCATAGTTAAAGATGATTTTGCTCTATACAAATATAATTAATCAACATTCAAACTGAACAATATTTGTAACAGCTTACACTTTGGAAGTTGCTTTGTTGTCTTCTTGTCTCAGCAATGTGTTTGCAGGAGGCCACACATAGCTTCAGCTCTGGAGAGGCCCGAGCCAGACTGAAGCTAAGCCGCTCAGCTGCACCCCCGCTCAGTCCATCATCTGGGTGCAAAACAAATCAGGTATTCATGTTATGTTTGTCATGAGAAACACACAGGACATGAAAGCTCTATGAAATACTTACGTAGCTTTTCCAACACAGATTTCATCAACCCATTTCTCTCTTTGAGTTTGTGAAACATGAGCTCAGATCGAGCCACTTTCATTGAATATTCTTCTGCTTTGGTGATCAGAGTCACTGAGCTGCGGCGCCTGCGTGGTACGCCATCTGAAGACATGAGTTCATCATTTCCAGTGTGAGATCTTTTGTCACTGTACGGTGTCCAGCGTTTCATCCGCATCCTCAGCAGCTGAGGCAAAACGCTGAGGAAAATCTGAGGGTGAAAGACAGGGTTAGAGAAAAACCTGGAAGCAGCTAAAGAAATTGCGTTTTCCTTTGAAAATGCAGTGATAATGCTGAGTGCTGAATGTCTGAAAAAAAATTGCTGAAATTCAGTTGTTAAAACTCTAAAAAGCAAAACACTATCTAAAAGCTAAAAGGCAAAAGTCCCTAACCAATGGCTAAGAATGAACAAAATACTAGCTAAAAGGTAACACTGGCTAAAAAAAAAATGGTATCTTAAAGCCAAAAGTACCAAACACTAGCTAAACCTAAAAGTTGTCAGCTGCTTGTTAGACATAACAAATTGCTACCTAAAAGCTAATAGTAACAAAAATGCTAAACAATGGTATTAAATCGTATAAAACTCCTGTTAAATTTCCTTTTAAATGGTGCCACAAACCAAACATGCATTTGTGGGATGAGCAGTAGAGCTGAATATCTGGGTTGTGCACAAAGTATTTGCTAAATCTTTTCTGTTACTGCCAAACAACTTTTTTTGCTGTTGCTATTGACAATTGTTTTGAGCTTCTGCCAGGCTGGTGCCTTGGTATGAGATTTATTGCCATGAAGCATTGTTAGATGAAAGAAATAATCTACCAAACACAATTTTCACTACTTTTTGTGCTAAGTATTGTTATGTTTAAAAAATGGAACAGAAGAAAAGACAAACAATAACAAAAATAAAGAGAAACAGGGTCACGATTCACACAAATACACTTCAGACAGGACCTTTAGAAAATTCCGAAACATCTGATCCAGACACTCTCTCACCTTTCGGACTTTGTCTGTCATTACATGTGTGCTGGGGGTTCTCAAAGACACGTTGAGGACTATCACACAGTTCATCACGACCATGGTGGTCACTGACATCACAAACATCAGATACCTTCAGTCAAAAATTCACAAGAGGCATCCTTTACAGCTCTGTTTTAGATCCATACAAGTGAAACTCCAAATTTGAATCTAAATTCAAACTGAAGAAACATACTTTTCTATGAGAGGCACAGCTTTTGATGTCTCTGGAACCTTTTTAGCAATGAGGAAGAGAAACACAGTCTGACCCAGAAGGGTGGCAATAGACATGGTGCACTTTTGACCACCAGCTGTAAAATTTAAACCAATATTCAGTGAACTTCACCAATGGGAGGATAAAAATTAAGAGGCAACATGACAGATGGAACAGTGACTTGAATATATTAGAAACAACTGAACCTTTTGCAGGTAAGAAGTAAACCAGCAGGCCGAGGGAAGAGAAAAGCACACAGGGCGCTATTATGTTGATGATGTAGAAAAGAGGCTTCCGCTGGATGATGAGGAAGAAAACTATTTGCTGGTACTCCAGTTCATCTTTAGTGTATTGAGAGTTGATCACCTTCTTGGCTGGCCTGTGTCGGATGGACCACTCCCCATTCTCTAAAACCACCAGAGACAAGGATTTGTGAATGAGTGTGCTATAGAAGAATATACAGTATAAATGAAACTAATAAATCAATTGTTATTCAAATATTTCTGTACCTGTAAAAGCCTCTGGGTCAATCTCCACCCACTCCACGGTGTAACTGTCCTTTTTCTGGAGCACAAGCTCGATCTCATTCGCACTGTAAGTCTGAGAGCTGACCACAGAGAGAAGACAGGTGGTCTACTTATGATGACATTAATATTTAGATTTGGACATAAGAAACTAATTTCATGCTCAAAAAATAAAACTGGAAGATGATAGTTCTGTTTTTAATCTTTGTTTTGATGAGAATCTGTTTGTATGTTATGTATTTTGGCAACTTTATCTGTTCCTTTTTTTTGTGAGACATTTGCTTCCTACTTTTTTTTCCCCCAAAATTCATACCTTCATATCACCTTTTATGCACTTGTAACAATTTTGTGTTTACTCCTGTCATGTAGCTACTTTTCTGTCTTGAGGATAACTTGGCAAAGCAGTAGGAATATAAATTACAAGATTTAATACAATAAGATATATTAATTGGATGACGATATGTTTCTTGATATCACAAAGTTTGTCATGATATTGTTTCGATTAAATTCAGTTTTGTCTACAATCAATTTCACATGCCCATCTAACACAATCAAATGAATGCAGCACCTTCAGTTTGTTTTAGCCAGTAAAAAAATTAAGGTTTTCGTTTTCCAGTCAACAAAACTCTGTTACACTTTATCTTTCACAACACAATGTGCATTTCCTAGTGGATGAAAAATTGACAGCTTGTATACTTACCGGAATACCATGGTGCAGTTTTGCCAGTCAAAGGGAAAGTAGTTTACTGTGATGGAACAAGCACTGCGGTAGATGGCAGGAGGCAGCCAGGTCACACAGCCGTTGGGAGACACCAGCGCGTTACAGTAGTATGCTATTTCAAACTGTCCATCCACGCTGAAAAACAACAACATAAGACTGAAGATTGAAACTCACACAAATCAAGTTTCATTCTGGAACAATTCATGTGCAGATGTGAAGATTTGATGTGGTCCCAGTCAGTTTGTTCATATCTAAACTTAGATTGAATCATTTTCCATTGAATTAAAATCAGTAATGAAACCTAATGTAAAATAAAAAAGTTAATCACTTTAAATTTATGTGACATAAATAACATCCTCCTGATTAAACAAACAATCTGTTTGGGACACAATGGTGAGCACACTCACTTGTTCTCTAAAATAATGTCAGGCAGCCAGATATTTTTGGAGGGAACCCGCAACTGAGACGTTATGTTCTCATATAAAGCTGATCGAGGTGGTTGGTCCCACCTGAGTCTGTAGTCACACCATTCCTGTAAACAAGAGTACTGCTGGTTTCACCTTTGACCATTTTTATGAAAATACCCATTAGATGAACCTTTAAGGTTACCATTTCTATCCAAACGCTGGTCATTAGGGCCTCGTCTTTTTCATTCTAAGGTAAAGACAGGAAAACGTATTAGCTCAAAAACCTGTGCCGTAACTTATAAAGAAAAATGAAAAGAAAACAACAAACAAAAGACTGAGCACTGATCACCAGAGAGATGAGATTGGTGAGTGTCATTTTTATGAAGACCTGAGTGATGTTTCCACTGAACTCCATTGGCCGCACATTTTTGTTGTAGCCCATCATCAAATCTTTGAAAAGTTCTCCTTCACGGTTGACAGCACATACTTTAGGAAAAACACACAAATAAATAGAACAAAAATAATAGAACATGGACACTAACACAAAAACTATTAAAAAACGCAATTCTAAAAACAACTTTAAAAAACATTAAATTTTTTTTAAAGGCCACCTTATTTCCTGGATTTGTAAATTAACTTACAGGCTTCTCATCTCTCTCTGCTCAAAATGAAAGTCTCACTGTGCAGAAAGATAATCAACACCTGTTGCCAATAAGACATTTTGCTTCATCAAATGGAGCACAGGGATCCTTCAAGGATGTGTACTTGGTCCTGTGCCCTATACTCTGCTAATTTGTGACAGCACTGCCAAATTCGGCCCAAACCAGCTACATCACACTATGGTACAAAAACTGCAGCGTATAGACAGGGACTTTTAAGATGTTGAGAATTGGCCACACTCATCGTTGGAGTCTATTCTCGAAAAATGTTTTAGGAGAGATTTCTTTCTGCTTCTTCTTTGTACTGTATTTTGATCAGTTATGTGTTCGAGTGAGACAGGAAAAAGAGGAAAGGATATGTGCATATTAGGCACATATATTTGTTTTAATACAAGTCAACGTTTTCTTAGTTGAGTCACACTATGCTAAACCTGTTTGTAGCCGTGCGTTCCTACCTGCAGTAGAAATCACGAGGGTCCTCACAAACAGCAGCAGAGCACCTTGAGGTCCGAAATCCATCAGTGTGTATGTGTAGCACAGTCTGAGAAACAAAAAGCAGTTCGTGCACACACATGAACCCAATCAGATAGAGTTGCTTAAGGTTTTCTGTGTGTGTGTGTGTGTGTGTGTGTGAATATTTTTGTGTGCTACCCAGAAGTCAGAGCTTGATCTGTTGAGATGCAGAGGAGGGGTTGAATTAAAAGGGATAATGGTGGGGGTGGGGTCGATGATTGTTAGAGTTAAACCCTAAAGTGTATTTTCAGTCATAACCAGCTGACACATCACATACACCGGTGGATGCATTCCACAAGTGGCTGGTTTCCAGAGTTACACACAATTGTAATGTAACTGTTCTGTGCTTCTGGCTGTTGCCATGTAGAAGTTTACAAGAACAATGCAATATAGAGCTTTTAGGGGCACATTTAGCACGTAAGAGACATTGAGATCTAACTAAGGAAACTATCTAAATTAGAGAGTAGATGAAGAGACTGACACTGTGCATTTATATTTGTGTGTGTGTGTATGTGTGTATGAGGGGCACATAATGTTCAAGAGAACAGGTGGTAAGTCCTGTCTACTTGCAGCACACCCTCCTGTGATGACTGACTGGGGGTTTACTAAAGTTTCTTTTCGTGTGTGTGTGTGTGTTTGTGTGTGTGTAACAAAAATACCTGCCATACTAAGCCCCACTTCCCACTCACTGATAAACACACAAGCCTGAAGCTGAAGGTGTGGAGTGGAAACAGATTTGTGCCTCTCACTTTTTTCATTTAAAAAAAGGGAAAATAAGAAACAAATAAACATCAGAAGGCAGAACAAAGTCAGTTTGTCTGATTATTACCTCACACAAGGTGCACAAAAGCATGGTGAATAGGGTGGCGGTTGGCAGCTCAGGAAGAGTTATTTCCTCAATAAAGCATGATCTATTCTTGCTGT
The DNA here is from genome assembly GCA_034783495.1 of Millerichthys robustus. Classification (NCBI taxonomy): domain Eukaryota; kingdom Metazoa; phylum Chordata; class Actinopteri; order Cyprinodontiformes; family Rivulidae; genus Millerichthys; species Millerichthys robustus. The sequence goes on along the minus strand of JAVKLF010000064.1, from coordinate 10,612,686 downwards.
GGTAGGAGGTATGATAAATATGAGGATGGAAAAAATGCACGGGTACTTGCTGCCACCAGAGTGCAGCAGCTGCAGTGTTGATGGGGATGCAAGAGTGGATAGAAAAAAGTCAGACTGAGGTCACGAACTTAAACAGATCAGTAAAAGAAGGATATGGTATGAGACGTTCCTGAGAGAACTGCTGCTGCTACTGCCAGATTGGCAGCATTATGATGAACTTACTCAAATATTTCACTTTAAATGTTCAAATTAAATACTTTCATGCCATTTAAAGTCATTTATTAATATAGATTCTTTTCATATATACTGTATATATATGTGTATTTATATTTTTCTTTACAAAAATACAGCTTTCACTATATAAATAAATATTTTAAGAACAAAGATGATATGAATCATGAGCACATGTCTGTGTGCTTAACAACAAGCTCAACCTTTGTAAAAGACAATAACTTAGTTTGTACAAATGTATGTTACACAAGGCTGAATTTGCAGCCACATAAAAAGTTGATAATTCATCATACATTCATGTTCAGAGTCAATGATGAGTTCAGAATAATGCTCTCACCAGCAGAGAGCAGAAGTGAAGTTTCGTTGTCTCTCCATACAAACATTTTAGTCCCAATGTAATTTCAGGTTAACTCTTAAGAGCAGCCAGTGCCAAAGCTATGATCCTCGGCACGCTGCGATAGAACGATTCATTCTCCAGGCCAACAAGACTGTAGAATGTCAAAGGTCGTCCTCCCACCACAGCTTTGATCCGCGCCTGGTAAAGTCCCTGATCGTTCTTTGAGCTTATATCCACCAACACCTGATAACCAGAGAACATCGAGTTAAAGAGGCGTGCACAAAAAATGTTTGACAGAAATCCCACCTCAGTCTTGTCGATCGTTTACCTCCTGGAAGTTCATGTGCAGATTCTTGCTGGAGATGTTCAGAACCCAGCTGTAAGAATTTCGGATTTGGCTGACTTGCTGTGAAGCCTCTCTCAGTCCAGGACAAACTACAGAAAAACACACGAAAGTTAAATTTAAAAAATGCCTTTGAACCAGGAAGACATTTTTAAAATGTACATTGTATTGTTGTATTGCATACTTTTCCCCTTGGCACCAGGAGTCTGTCTCCGTTGAAGAAGGCTCCTGTATTTTCTGTGCAGACGTGGAGGATTAACATGTCCGTTGTCAGAGCTTTCTGCGTGGCGTCCGTCATGTTGGGCGACAGATGTTGGCTCCTCTGGGTCTGGTAAAGCTGATTTCATGTCTGTTCCTTCCTCGTTCGCTCCAAAAGTAAAATCCTCTGATGTGGTACTCCACTCTGTATCAGAAGAAACATCTGTGCTGAACAGGAATTTACTCTCTGGTTCATCTTCTTCCACATCCCGTGTCCTTAATTTCTGAAATTCATCCATCAGGGCTACCAGAAGGGACCAATGTTCTTGATGTTTTGGCAATGAGGACGATCGACTGGTGTGGTCTGGCACACTGGTAGAAGAGAGAGATCCTTCCTGGAGGTAGACAAGGTCCAAATGAAGAAGAGGAGGAGCTGTTCTGGAGCCCAGTTTGGTGCGAAGACTTGAAATAACAGACTGATACTGTCCTGCCAACTGCTGTATCAAAGAATCTTGTGTCTGTAGATAATGTAAAAAAAAATCAGACTGAAACAAATTTACTTAAACGCAAAAAAGACTCACATTTTCTTCACATTGTCTACTGAGAAAATGAACTAAACAAACAAAAACATGCATATAAATTATTCTTTCTATACACCGTACCTGTAAAAATATGATGTCCTTATTCCTTTTTGTTTTGGAGGCGATGTCTGGTGAACCTGCCTTGTGTTGGTTATCCATATCATCAGCCATGTTTCTCAGGTAATCCTCCCAATCATCCACCAAAGGGCCAATGTCGCTGAATAAACCAGGTGGGAGACCCTGTTCTGCTGGCATCACAGCTCCACCTAGCTTTTCTGCAAGTAATGAAACTCCCAGTAAACTACAGACCATCCATCATGTATTAATAACTGTGCTGTACTAAACTTCAACAAATGAACTTTACATTGTGTGACTGTTTATATATATATATATATATATATATATATATATATATATATATTGCCTATGTATATTGCCTAAACGTGGTCATGCAGTAGCCACTGTTTTACCTCTGTTGATCTGTGTGACACCATGGTTCAGCTTGAGATCTCTCCTCTCTCTGCTGTGAATGAAAGCTGAACTGTAGATGTTCTCCACAAGCTGGGGGAGAGTCTGTGTGAAGAAGGTCAGGTCCATTTTGTCCCTGATGTAGTCCTCAGCCCTCTGGAGCAGGTCTAACAGGGTCTGCAGGAAGGCACGCAACTCTGCATAACAGGCAACACATACGTCTAAATTAAATCACTTGCCTTTAAAAGAAACAACATCAATTCTTCCAAGTCAATAAACTGGATTTTTGAAGAAGAGCACTTACGGCATTTCTTGAAGCGAGTGAAGCACTTGTCCTCGGCCATTTGGCTGCAGGAGCTGTCAGACTGAGCAGTAGGACAGGTCAGGGTATAGAAGTGACAGAGAGAGCGAAACTCTGACCTCTGTTCTTCCTCTGTCATTTCAGTTGTTTTTAGGAGTTCTGGACATGATGGCTCCCTGCTTCCCGATGATTCTGAGGTGGCGAGACTGTGATCACTGATGGATATACAGTACCTCATGCTGCAAATCAGTCTAAATACTTTGATTCAAATCACAGAAAACCTGTGGTGTGTTATAGTAGCTTGAAACTCACTCTGTATCTCAGCCTGAATCCAGTCAGTGAATGCAGACACTCGGGTGTACACTCCAGGCTTGCCCTTTTCCCCACAGCCATCTCCCCAGGAGGTGATGCCTTGGAGCTGGAAACGACCAGAAAATGGGTCCTGGTAGATCAAGGGGCCTCCAGAATCCCCCTAAATATGATGAAAAGTGCCTAAAGATGAACAAACATTGTCTCTTTCACAGAAAACTTGTTGTTTTCCAAAGTTTATGGGACGACCTCAGATATTTTGAAATCGGCAAAACGTTGCAAATACAACCTGAGAGACAATCTTTTGAGACAAAAACCAAAATAACAGAAGCAGCTTTGCTCACCTGACAGGAGTCTATGCCTCCTGAGAGATAACCAGCACAAAGCATTGTGTTGGTGACCAGGTCTTTGCCAAGAGTGCTCTTACAGGTGCTCTGAGGGAGCAAAGGAACCTTCGCCTCCATCACCACGTCAGCCGAAGGTCCATCTGCAGAGAAAAAAAAAACGTTCAGATACTCATTCAGATGTGTTCATTTGAACAAGATCCGATATGTAAGAAAATGCATAATGATGAACAGCTTTGGTAAGAGGATGCACACTGAACTGTTTCAGATGAAGTAAACTGTCATCAGCTGTGGAAAAAACTGTTTTCACCTTCATATAGGGACCCCCATCCTGCCACCAAACATGGACTACCTGTTGGGGGGTCCATGGCAGAAGGGAGGCACACTGGGGTTACATGTTGTGACAGGACCACCGGGGACGTCAGCTCCACCAGTGCTATGTCGTTGTTAAATGTTTTTGGGTTGAACTGTAAGAAATTGATACAGTTATTGCTTCACTTTAAAATGACTGACTGAACTCTGGTGTTTCACTCGAAATGGACCAATTGGATATATATGTATATGTACCTTAGGATGGGGAATAATACGGTTCACTTTGAGAACCTGCTCATCTGGATCAGCTTTGGTGATGTCAAACTCGCCTACTACAGCGGTCCAGTAGCTCTCACCACGGCCACTACGCAGAAAATATGGGTAAAATAGAGTGAAAGAGTGAGAACAAGCAACAGATTTTAAACAGAACTATCTGTCCAGTTTGGGAGGCACTTACCCAGCAAAGCAATGCGCAGCAGTGGCCACCCAAGAGCTATCCACTAAAACCCCTCCACACATCAGCCCACCATCCAGCTGCAGGTTCACCAGCCAGGGCCAGCTGCCTGGCGGAGCCGGAAAGCCACCCACAATCCTGGAGCGAGGCTGCGTGATATTTCGCACAGTGGCTGACCTCTGACCGCACACTGCTGCTGAGACAGGGAGACACTCGTGAAAAAAAGACATTTTAACCAGGCAAGAAGAAACAGTCTCCACACATTAGAGCCAGAGACAGTGGGGCGGAAAACTCGCATCTCCTCACCTTGTGCTTGTGTCTGTGTGGAAGTTTCCAAGTTTTGCATTGTGTTAAGCAGGCTACACTGGAGGACTCGAGCGCTGCAGCTCTCGCCCATGATCCTGATGCAGCGTTCAGAGTCCAGCTCAGCAGGCGGACAGCGGTGCTGATAGTACGCGCAGGCCTGACTCAGAGCCCAGCTCCGCTCTGCCTCATCTTGAAGCTTCTGAGCCTTAGCGATCACGTCACAAACGGGCTCCGATAAGGCACTGGAAGGAGACGCTGTTGGACACAAAGGCAAAATCTGGGTGTCAAAACTGTACAAACAAAGGGATCGGTGGTAATGTGAAGTTGACTGAGATTCATATTTACAGCAGGATTCTGATAGCTGTCCACAGTTCTGAAACAGGCAGGGAGTACAACCCCGACAGCCCGCCTCGGCCTGACTTCTTTCAGATGATGCGCGCTCAAGGGTGGACAGGGCGCTGGCCATGGCTGCTTCTAGAACAACCGTGCCCCGATCAGACAGTGCTGCAGGGAAGAGCAGGAAAAAAGTTGTTTCTAAAGATCTACAAACCATTAACACTCATCTGCGGATTCAGTCAAATTTGAGGCAATTACTTTATTTTGTATTTGAGCTTAGTATTTTGTATTTGGCAGCAACATAATAAAAAAAGACATTGATGTAGGCCTAGACCATATGGAATACTGATTAGTTGTGGGAACACTGTGTGTGCGTGTGTGTAACATGAATTAAGTGTGTGTGAGTAGACCCTCTTTTCTCATGCAGCTTTTTGAGCTCATTGGCAGCACTTTCGGGAGCTCACGCTCAGTGTGATGGTGAGGCTTTTACGGACACACTTCAATCATGCCGCCGGCCCTGTGGTCCTCCCACCCCACCCCCATGCTGCACCACATCACAAGATGGGCCACCGACTACTACAACAATACTGATTGAAGATTTAATTAGAAGGACAGGGCCGAGCAGGCAGAGGGTCTGGTGGGTCAGGAACAGAGTCTGACGAGCTGGCTGAAAAAGTTTGCTGAGAAAAACCCTTCTGATTTCAGTCTTCTGAGAAAAACTCACACTGAACTTTGTTGCAAGCTACCAAACCAAAGAGAAAACCGTTTAGGAAGTCATTCTTTTTTATGTGTTGCATTGTGTTATAATTTTTTAAGGGTTGAAAACCTTCATCTGAATGTTGGATCTAATTTAAAGAACATACAGGATAACTTTCATATTTTTAGGAACTGTGCATGTATCTGACACATGTGACACTGTTGATAATGCAATGACTTACAAAAAGAAGTCAATGTTTGAAATGTTACTGTAGCAATAACATTAATTGAATTATTTGCAGATGAGAACTTTTTCAATGTAGGTGCCGTATTTGTGCCTTTGGCTGGACTTTATAATATGAAAATTTATATGGACGCGACTCTCAGATTAATTTGTTGTACACCTTTTTTTTCTTCTTTTGAACACTGATGCTTCATCTTTTGCCCTTTACTTGTCCCCTTTCCTGTTTTTTAAAGCCTAAACACTACACAACTTGCTGTCATGCTCATGGTGGGAAAAGCTGCCAAAGTCTAAAAACAAAACAACTTTGAAAGACCTTCAGAGAGTCTGAGGAACTTTTTAAAAAAATCAAAACAACTTACATAAAAGTCTGGCTTCTTACAAAGACAAAGCTTCTGCATGGCACTGAATGAATGAAAAGTTAATACAAGTTTAGAGAATGTACCTTTAAGGGTGCTTTGGGGCATCCTGTAGACTTCTCTACCTGTTGGGGCACCCAGAAAACAATCCAGCTCTACAAGCAGCAGTGATATCAAAAGCAGCAGCATGATGTCAGAACATCAGATCCCCGCCCCCACCGTTCAACTCCACAGGCGGGCAGACGGGACACCAGCAGGAAGACTGAAGAGAATGCAGAGAAGAGTTGTAAAGTTTCCGTAAGTTTCCTTATTGTGTGGAGGCTGTCTCCCTCCTCTTGGGCTCTCTTGGTGCAGAGCATCTGTCTGTAAGGTGCTCAGAGGAACAATGGATGCCTGAATTGGTCCCTGGTATATATAGAGTCCCCAAGGGAACACCAGAAAGAGGGAAGGGGGTGGGAGAGATGCTCTCGTGGCCAATACACAAACAGATGAATTCATTAAGACTGTGACAGCAAATCGGGTGCAACTTGCCAAGGCTGGACATCACAAAGAGGTTTAGTTCTCTGAAGGGAGATGGGTGGGGGCTACAGGGAAACAGATAGGGGATTGGCTGGGCGGCAGGAAAGTGGGTGTTGGAATTATTTAGTGTGAGAAAAAGAAAGAGACAGTTCTGCAGATAAGGACTTCCTCTGATGTGACACTGAGATCCGTGCAGCAAAGGGGACGTCAGTCCAGCGCCCGAAGAGCGGCAGCATGAGCAGGGTGGGTGGGACGGTGAGTGTGAGAGAGCAGGACCGGGGGACAGGGAAGTGTCTGCCATTCGTGCCGCTCAAAGAGGGCATTGTCCCCCAGCGTCCCTCTGAGGATCCCCACATCAAAGGCGTCCCCCGGGCATCACTCGGCCGCCGCATCCATTGATCACTTACAGTCTTTTGTCCCCCCCATTAAAATATTGTCAGTTCACATCACTTTTGTCTTTCTCTGTTGAACTCTGCTGTTGTTACATAAAGGTATAGTAACACACTGCTCATCAACAGGAAGGAAAATGACAGAGGTTTTTGTTTCATCTGCTCTGCTTGGGCTACGATTAATGGAAACCTGAACTTACCCACCCTGACAGTTACATTGTTCTTATGGTTATTAACACTTCAAAAAGAAAACTGCACATTTACTAACAACAACCCACCCCTTTCCTTTTAATTCCTTTTGGTGTGGAAAGGTTAGACACATTTTCTAAACTTTGACAAATTCTGTCAGTGTCAGCTCAAAGTGAACATCTATGAGGCGTAAAAAGAAGAAATCTCCTAATTATTATTACCCGCCACTAAACTGTGTGTTCAGTTGTCTGTAGCAAAATATCTCAATACAATGTGCTGCATGTTGTCATCAATGCATGTTCCCATACCATACAATGACAACATTTGTGCTCTGCATTTGACCCATCACACATGAGATAAACTCAAGAGAAGCATGCAGCAACTATGTCAGCGCCGGGGGAGCAGTTGGGGATTAGGTGTGTTGCTCATGGACACCACGACATACATGCGTGGTGGTGAATCGAACTCATGAGTTTCTGATGCCAGGTGGGCTGTCCTACAGAACCACAGCTTCCCGCCTCCCTTCATGAAGCATTCGACAGAAGCCACTAGTTTGTTTTTGTGTTTGAACCTTTGGTTAAATCCTGGACATTAACTGTTGGACTCAACTCTGCTTGTCTGTCAGCAAAATATTTCACGGAATTACAAACGTGATTAAACACTCTGGAAATACAACTGATTAACTCTTAGAGTCAACCCAATTCAAGGTGGCGGCCTTTTTGAGCTGAAATTGGGTGGGATGGTAGCTGAGAGTCATTCATAACAGATACTCCAAGTTGTAAGCTCACACAATATATTTCATTATCTTACACGAGTTCACCAACCAAATTAGCTAGAATGCCATCATTTCTGAAAATAAAAATGCAAAGATAAAAAAAAATATGGAATATGATGAATTAATAAAGGTGTTTTGCACATTTGCAGGATGCAGACAGTAAAGTATGGATGGAAATGAAAAGAAAAACTGTTCCAGATGAACACAGAGTAGTTTTGTTTGAGTCATAAACCAGAAACCAGATGAGTTTTCTCAATAAAAGTCATGGCATTTTTAAACCCCACTTTAACAACAACATGCAGAGTTTGTCAGAGGATTTATTAAATATCAAGCAGCTATTTTGTTAACACTTGTGACGTGAAACACCACATGTTTATTCATACAGACAAAGATGAATGCTTCAGACACTTTGGTTTAAAAAAGGTTGAAGTTTAACAAGCTAAAGGTTATAATGAAGATTCCAAGCTAGTTCTCAGTTTTTTGTTGTGCCCACCTCCCTCCACGGGACAATTGGAGCCCAGATCTGAGAGCAGACTCAGGCAGAGCAGAGCAGTAACAGCGTGGGACAAACAAGCGGCACGCTTTTCTTCTCTCCTTCTTTCCATTCTTTTTAGGCTTTGATGTTCTTTTTGGATTCATTTGCCTTCTGCTCGTTCTTTCTTCGTGTACCCACAGAAGCGTGGAGGCGCTGTCTCTTTTCCTCTGCCAGCCCATCTTTGTGTACATCTGCGACGTTCTGCTTTATTTACCACTCATACACACACACACACACTCACACACACACACCCACACACAGGTGCATCCAGTCACTCTAGTTTATCTTTTTATCACACAAGGTGAGTATTTCAACACTGATGTAAAAGGGTGTTTAGAATTGAAGACTTTATTGTTAGTTTTTCAGACAATTCCAACTTATCTCCAGGATATTTCTTTATCTAGAACAGGAGTGTCCAATCCTGGTTCTGACCCATGTTTTAGAAGGTTCTCTGCTCCAACACAGCTGATTTGGATGAATGCGTGATTAACATGTTTCTGCAGAAGTTAAATCAGAGTTGGAGCAGAGAAACAAGACCCAGACCTTCGAAAACTTTAAAAAGCTCTTAAATACACTTATACTCACTGGAAGTTACAAAGCATTTGGCAACTTGATTTCTTGTTTGTGCTTTTATACTGTTTAAATACAATGATTCTACAACTTTTTTAATTTTTTATTGTGATTTTGTTTGAGGTATGGTTTCTTTTTGCTTTGCTGCAGCCTTTGTTGTGCTTTTTCAATACAGTAACGTTGTTTATGTTCTGTAGTATTTTGAGTCTAGACTCAACAGCTGGAAGTTGCATTTAAAGTTTTTTTTTTCATAGTAAACTTTATTATTGACTTTGATATGCAATAAATCATTTAAAGTTTAGAAGCAGCACTTTTAAAAAGACATAGTTGCTAAATTACAGACTTCTAGATATTTTTGGATAAAAACAAAGAAATGGTATGGGACTTCAAAAGAAATACTAAAAAATCTTACAAAAAATTTGTTTTCACAGTCTATCTAAATATTTAGTGTGGATGTGTGCATGTGTGTGTATTTTATATTTCTAAAGTTGCAGGGTAAACTTTTTTTTAAAACAAAATACTTTTTCTTAATTTGCTTAATTTTGAGTTTTGCATCCAAATAATTGTAAGGTTGGAACTATTATTTTCATTTTGGAGTATAAACAAATTCAGAAACATGAGGTTTTCACGCAAGACTAGCAGAGCTTCTGAAACACACAAATGCACAATGATCCATTGTGTCATCTGCAAATTATTTATTGCAGTTTGCACCAGTTGATGGACAACTGGCTGCTGGAGCGAGTTACAGGGCAGGGAAAAAAACATACAATGCTCATAAACTGATTCACACAATGAGAACTTCCACAACACGACACACACAGGTATTGTGTGCATTTATGAAACCATTTTCTCCCATTGTCTCAGGGAGCGAACAATTGAAATCTAGGTCAGTGGGGTACGCAGCCAGAAGAGGCTCCCAACACTTCAGCACAGACACTTGAAGCTGCTCACAATAGTCAAACGTCTGCTCGGGCCTGGAACCGCTCATTGTTGTTAATGACATCTCATCTGACCTCAGCATTAACTGCCTTCAGAGACGCAAACTATTCAGTAATGAAATATATCATTTAAATAAAGGAGAGCTAATTATGTCCAAAACATGCTTCATTTATCCTTATTAAAAACAAAACAAACACATGATGCCCAAGTCAAAATACCAGCCCAAAGATCTTTTATATTGAGAGTTTTATAAGATGACAGAGCAGTGCTTTTTCAGTCTGAACCCTTCAGACCTGATGCAGCTTTTTGAAGGTTTTCCTGCTTCAACTTCGCTGATTTAAACGAATAAACTTTTAACAGATTTTAAGAGATTTGTGCTCAACCAGAAGTCAGGTTGAGCACACGAGCATGTCTATGCACATGTTTACTCAGGTCACCACCTGCTGGTTAAAAAAAAGCTTTGCAGTTTTATTTTTATTATTATTTTTATGGAAGCAAAACAAACTCAACTCAGGTGAATAAAATTGGTAAATTTGTTAAATTATACCAAAGGAGCTCAGCAAGACGTCTAACAGAACTGAGGTGAACACAGAGAGAGGTAAAAATCTACGGATCAAATTAAACCATACAACAACTTCAAAACAACTTAGGGGTACATATACTGGCAGGATAGGTGGTACCTGTTGACAGGTGTGTTGATTAATAATTGAAGACAGGTGGTTTGTGAGAAGCTGAGCATATAGAGGTCATCTAGTGTCAAAACACAGAAAGTAATTAAGTAAAATACTAAAAATCACAATAAACCAAAAATTGAATTTTTAAAAACTTGAGTCTGAAAAAAACACAATGGGGACTTCAACTATTTTTTTTATATCTTGCATAATAATATAATTTTTATTAAGCCAAAAAAAGTATATTTTAAATGGTGACATAAAATGTTACCAAAACTCATTTTTTTATAGCAGGTTTAGCTTGAAAAATCTCAAGATGCCCTTTGAGATCATATCATTTTACTGAATTAGTCAGAGAGCAGCCAAGTTTGTTGGTTATTCTCCTGAGAGAGAGGCTTTACAGACAGAGCAAAGAATAAAAAAGATTTTATAAAACACTTTATCTTGGTATTCTGTAGCTTCACACAAAAAAAGAAAACCTAAAAGTTATTTTAAAAAAAATAAGGGTCATTTAGTAGTTTCTGTTTATTTTAGTTACTTTTAAAACTCATAATACAATCTTACTTGACAAACAAAAGTAACAATTGACTTGTAAAAAGGTGCAACCTGAATATTTATATATTTGCTGTATATAATATCCTGTATTTGAACTTCTTATTTAAAGGCTGAGCAATATTACTGTAAATCAAAGTTTTGCAAAGACTATATAGAAAAGATAAATCTTTGAAATTAGAGGCCACATGGTGGCAGAATAGGGCAGAGACTACAAATTCTGCTAAACTCCTGTCTCTATTGCACATAAACACACACACACACACTCTCACAAAAAAGTGAGACTAGTATTGATGCAATATTATACCCAAATCGTCACTTACTTAATCAGCAGCGGAAAAAATAAAGTTCACAGATGAAGATAAAGACTACCTGGGGGGAAAGAAAACACTTGCAGCTATGACAACACAAACATAAAAAAACTTGAGCTTTTCCCTCAGGGGGTTATTCCATGTTTCTGACCCTCTCTGACTTGTTCTCTTTTTGCGCGTGTCTGTCCCTTTACACAGAATACACCTGCACGTCTGTGCAGAAAAAAGAGCCATGGAATATTAACCTTTCTTTAAAAAAACGGCATAAAAACAAAAACCAAAGTCATTTTTTGTGTTATTTTCTGATTAACAGAAAACCTAACAAGTCAAACTATAACCAAATAGACAAATTTTAGATGAATGGATGAATTAAAAGAGGTAACATGATAAGAAGTAACAATCTAAGCACACTGCGCTTTGCTCGAAAGAACAAATTGTTGCATTTGTGTACAACTGATGTTTCATTGTGTAGTTTCGACCGATGAAAGTGGAGAGTGAAGGACAAAAAGCTGCTTCTTTTGTCTTACCTACTGCTGCTGCCGTCTGACTGACCTGTTGGGAGAGGCAGACCGCATCCCCTCCTCCTTCTCCTCCTCCCCTCTCTCTAGCCAAGCCATTAGCCATGAATTATGGTGCTGCTACCATCACAGCCAATTGTCTGGACAAAAAGCAGGCACTGCTTCACTTCCAGTTGTGTGAGCTGGTGTGCCTGAACTGCAGGTTCTGGATCATAGTTTCTGATCAGCTCGCTGCTCCAGGACAGAGCAGGTAAGCAGATGACATTTTGCAAACCAAGGAGAAGCAGGTTTGTGCAGAGCTGGGAGTTGGTGATGGATGTCAGCGGAACGACTCGTCCGTATATTTGAAAAGCCATTTTAATTTGAGTAAAGTACCCAACACTGAACACAAATTGGTTTGTAGCTTCTGTCTAAAATGAGCTGCTGTGCACAAATATGAGACAGCTAAAGTCAAATGTAGAGCTCTTTGTTGTAAACTGACTTTTTTTTTGTTTGTTTCATTTGTTTTTTCAGGATAGCTGGTAAATTTGTGAAGCGAGCTGATCCGATATCAGGAAAACTCTTTTTAACGTGTCATTTGGAAACTTGTGAGCAGATGTGGTGCTGAAGTGATGCAGAGACTTTACACTGAGGCAGATTATCTGACTCTGCATCGAACAGTAAGTGGTTCTGGAAGATTATTTAACTTCTTATCTAGAGTTAGGAACTGGCAAAAGGCAATGGCAGTGTTTTACAGACTTAACTCTTTGGTAAGCAAACAGACAAAATAGTTAATTCTCAAAAAGCTAATAGTGACTTCAATTTAGTGAGATTTGCATGTATCCAATGCTTAAAGGTTTTCTAAGTGCATATAACAATGTTGCGATTTGTCAAAATTTGTAACTAAATGTGACAGTTCCATTTGCTTGTTTTTGTTTTTTAAATGTTAGCGTCTGCATTGAAGTTTCCTACAGAACTTTTTAAAATGTTATTTTGTTCTGTGTTATGTGGAAATTAAGATTACACACCAAGCACAACAAACTTTTTTATCCATGTTGGGTTTTTTATTGATTGAAAACCGAACGTTCTCTCTGAGCCTCCCTCAGCTCAGAGAGGTCCGTCGCTGAACAGATTACCCCAAAGAAGATGCAGAACATCATAGTTTTTCTTTCCTGTGGACTCTAACAGCAACAGTTTGTCCTGCTCCGACAAATCAGGCATTTATGGCTTATTATGTGCTGAGAGGGCAGTAGCCAGATGGAGGGTGTTTATCTTGTTAGAAAGGTAGATGTGAGAAGACCATTACCTGGATCATGGCAAACACAAACAGACACACACACACACAGATGTGTATACTTTGTGTGTCAGAGCTGATTTGCACACTGGTCTCAGCACCTGTTGCTCTTCAAGTGGATAATCATTAGGAATCTTTCTGCACAACTTCAGTAAAATGGAAACTTTAAGGCAAACAGGAGTTAGGTAAGGACCTTAATTGTTGGCACACGTGGGTTTGCATACGGGATGGCTACTGATCGTAAATGCAAGTCGTGATGCATACTGTAATAAGCACCGACCTGTGCTGTTAATGATTGACCAGGCCTGTTATACACAGTTTATCCCAAGTGGTTGCTAAGAGCGAATGAACAGGAGACATCTAGGTTACATGTCCAATAGCTGATGTGTGCAAACATAAATAAACACCTACCCTACCATTTAAAGTGGTTAAATAAAACCCCTTCAATACAGGGATCTTTAAAAATCAAATCTGATCCAAAAAGGCCATTGTATATATACATTTAAAATCTTCTCTGTCTGCTTTTTCTGTCTATTTCTACCACTATATTGAGCTCTGTCGCTCTGTTTTCATGCACTCAGCTGAAGCCTGGTGGTACAAAAAAAAAACATGGTGGGGCTGAGAAACCGCTCAACGTGGGAGCCGTTGCTACTGAAGGCCTCCTGCATCAAGTCCTGTGCCAACGGCTGCACACTGGGAGTCACCGCACACCTGACATATGCCAATGCAGACACAGAGTCTGTGGAAGGTAAAGACGCTTTCAGTCTAACCCATAATGAGACATTCAGCTTCAACAGCACTGATAGGTTTAGTGAGATGCACAGCTGCTTATGTTTGAAGGAAGATATTAAGTACAAAGTATAAAATACCAGCAAAATATGTCGACAATTACAAGCAGTGGAGAACTAAGTATTCAGTCTTAAGGAATACCACAGGTGCTTTGAGCTTTAAAGGCCAAAGGGTTTTGTTTAAAAGCGGTTCAGACTAAATTGCTTAACTATTCCTTTGTCACCATTTATATGGAAAATGAATGCGTAAGAGAAATTTCACCAAAACAAGCAGAAACACCAGTTTTCTTACTGATTTAATAAAGAATCTGTTGCATTATAACATTTTGTGTTTTAGCAACAAGTTTTCAAGAATTGCCTGATAAAACCCTGATCTTTCTGTAACTTTTTTTGAAGGCATGTTTGTGTACCCTCTTCGGGAAAAAGAGGTTGTGGTGGACTTTGAGGCTGTGATTGCGGGTCGGCTGGTGGGCGTGCAGATCCAGAGCCGAGGGAAGCTGAAGGACTGCTGTTTGGACTGCTGCCCTGGACCTGGTCTCGAAGGATATAGTGGGAATAGCCGAGAGTGGGGCTGCTGTGGGATGTCCAATCTAGACATGCAATGCCGCAATGGTGAGGAGGAAATGGAAAGCTTTATGAAACTTCAGTAATGGATTTAGATTTGTGTCCCGTAAGATTATCAAGAAAACAGAAAACATTTTAATAAAGAACTCTAATGATAACTGGTCAAAAACTAATTTAAAAAATGGATCAGATGAGGACTTTCTAAACAAACCTATTTATGCTACAGGTCATAATTACTTTAATATATTATAAAATATATTAAAAAACACATATTTGAATAGCTTACATGCCACCTTAACTCTCCCTATTACGCCTGAATTTGTGTCATTTTGATTTATTTCATGACGTGTTCTTAATTTAAGGACATCTTATTTTGGACGAGGACCTAGAAAGAACCACATTCATTGTGGGCTGCGGAGTCATCGGCCCCATGGATATAGTGTCTGTAATTATCAGCACCACCCTTGAACTCCCCACATTAGAAAATGGCGCTATCCGAATTATCTACCCAGCGCTGCTTACTCCTGTCGTCAGTGGCCAGATGACTTCAAGCAAAAGTGAAAATGGAGGGAAATCTGAGGAAACTGGGTATTTGTTTGACCGTGTGAAAATACTTGTTATTGGTATTACAAAAAAAAAAAAAACAACAACATTTGGATTGTTTGCTATGTGTAATTCGATTACCCACAGGGCAACAAGCTGTTTTGGTGCCACTTCAGGAAAACAGGACCGAGCCATGGACTTGGAGCAGCAGTGCTCTCATGATGTCTTCAACAACCCTGCTGCCAACCTGGCACCTTATGAACTTAGCTTCCAGTTGCTGGTCAGAGCAGCCTGTCTGCTGGCTGGTACTGTTTGTCCTCTTTATTCATCCTGATCTACATGTTCTGATACATGTAATGCTGAATACTCTTATTACAAAATGTAATCAAACAACGGCAGAGACACAAATCCCAAGGCTGTAGAGAATAAAATATTGGGGTTATGAGGTTATCAATTATGAAGGGAAAATTCTGATTATTCTTCGGCATTTAGGATCTTTATTTGCTTCTTTTATGTTCATTTCTTTGCAGGACTGGAGAGCCCAACACATGCTTTGAGAGCAGATGCGGATCCCAGCGCCCAAAGTGCCTCCGCTACCTATATCACCTTGGCTCAGGAGCATCCATACGACCGACACATTGAGATAATTTTGCATCTCAGTGGTGAGAAATTGTCAGTCAGATCTTTCAAATCTCTACTTTCAACAAAAGGGCACACTGTAAAAAAAAAGTGAAATAAGAACAGAATGAAACATTTTGCAAATCTCCTAAACTCACATTTTATTGACAAATTTGCAACACATTATGTTTAAACTAAGAAATTGTGGTTCACTTGTGCTTATTTTCTTTTTCACTTTTGTCTTTCACAGAACCTCACAGTCCATTAGTCATTTTAGAGAAAGGCCAACTTTCCTTCAGTCAGTATGAGCAGCAAATCTGTTCCCGTCGTGACTTTGTTCGCTACACTCGCAAAGATTCAGAGCCAGAGAGAAAGGTTGAAAGCTCTCACTTCTGTTCTACCCTGTTTTTGACACCTTGTATCCTCACTCTTCTACTGAAAAGTGACACCACTGTCCTGCAGGTGGAGTATGTTAGGAGGAGGTACCACAAAGACATCCTCTGTAGCCCCGTTCTGATGCTCAACTTCTGCCCTGACTTACTGTCTGAACCTCTGGAGCTGCACAAAGCCACCAGAGAGCTGCTGTTCCTCATCGATCGCAGTGGCAGCATGAGCGGCAACAACATCCATCGAGTAAAGGCAGGGTGCAGCAGGAAGCAAATGACTAAACTGCAGTAGAATTTAAATGTTAAGGCACATGCATTGATTGATCTGACTTTAGTCTCTGTCCTTTGTTGTTTTGTCAGGAAGCCATGGCGGTGGCTCTGAAGAGTCTACCTTCTGGTACAGTGCTAAATATTGTGGGCTTTGGGACCACCATCAAACCTCTGTTCAACTCCAGCAAGCTCTGCACTGATGTTAGTGCTGCTCAGGGAACTTAGCTAGAAAACATTATGTTCAAGATTTATGATACAGCAATGTTCCTGTTCTTGGTACCCTGCATTATTTTGTGTAGTAGAATACAAATGGAGCATTCGAATCGTGTTTTCTGAATGCAGATGCCATGCAGGACTATCTGTTCTATTCTGTTTACTCTCTAAGCAGACAACAAGGCTGCTTCTTGGGTTGCCTTAGCAGCAGAGTATCAGGTTTTATCCAGACCAGGGGCTGCAAGGACAAACAGTCTTTGCACATTCTCCACCATATGGTGGCCTTTTCATGCATTTTCACACCACTCTGAGCTAAGATCTCATTAAAGCAGGTGCTAATGCTGATATATATTTATATATGTGTTTGTGCTCGCTTCATTAGTCAGGACCTGCCTTTATTCTTTGCTGTTCTCATAGGCTAACCTCAAATATTAAATTAATTCCACTGAGTGTTTGCTTTGGCAGTCCAGTTGTGCTGACATTGTTTGCTTTAGCCTCCTTTAAAAGCAGCAGGACCTGGTTGAAACTAAATTTTAATTTACAACACTGTTTAAGTTATAAATGAAAAACAAAAAGCAATGATTTGCAAATCTCATAAACCCATATTTTATTCACAATGGAATTTAGTAAACATAAAAAATGCTGAAACTAAGAAACTGTTCAAAAATGGGGGGATAAATGATCATTTATATCACATGGCAGCAACAAATCTCACAAATGTTGGACCGGGAGCAAAAAAAAAAAAGAGCTTATAAACGTAAGTGGTAGGGACCATCAATGCAACGAAGTATATACAGGCTAAAACAGATTTAAAACAAATGATGCACTCATCCAGCAAGGAAATTCAGGACTGTGGAACAGCTAGAATCCTACAACAGAGAAAAACAAGACTACAGTCCTATCCAGAACCTCCAGCAGCTGGTCTCCTCAGTTCTTAGATGTTTGCAGACTGTTGGTAAAAGAGAGGAGGGAAACATTAGATGTGTTTCTGCCATCAAATTCAAAATTAACATTCAAATAAACATTTGTTATGTTTATTATGGTCTATTTGGATTATAATATGGATTTGTGAGACTTGCAAATTGTTTCACTCTGTATTTACATTTTACTCATCATATCACATTCTTTAGTATTGTGCTTGTACACGGTGTGTGCTTTCATCTAGGTGACACTGATGCAGGCGTGCCAGTACATCCAGAGGATGAGAGCAGACATGAGAGGCACCAACCTGCTGGGCGCGCTGTCTTGGCTCTACCAGCAGCCCATGCAGCGCTCGTATCCTCGTCAGGTCTTCATCATCACAGACGGGTCCATCGGCAGTGTAGCCAAAGTGCTGGAGTTGGTGCGCAGAAACACATGCGCCGGCAGGTATGGCATGGGAATGATGATGGAAAGAGAGGTTAGGAGATGGAGGGGTTGGGGAAGAAACAGATAAAATATGGAATCATTCACTCAGTCTTAAGATAAACTGCACTTTGCTGATTAGGTGTGACACGACGGATTTGTTTTGAGAAAAAAAAGGGAGTACTGAGTGCATCCAGGAGAAGGTGACTTAAGAAGGTGTTACATGTGAGGGGAAAATATAAAAAATAGAGAGAACGTGCGCAAACTGCAGTCTACAAAAACTGAGTGTGAAGCATTATGGGTGGAGTATGATAGGGTGGAAGGCCCCGCCCAGTAATCCCGTTAAGTGCACTGCTCTGCAGTACGAGTCACGCCCACCAGGTTTTCGCCAGGCTCTTTACTGATGCACAATATCTCCATTAATGTCTCATTAGTATTCTCTCGTTGGACTGAATTTCTCAACAGTATTTTGACAGTCTTAGTAAAAACTATGTACATGTTTGTTTTTCCTTCATCTCCTTAAAGTCATCTAATTTGAGCAGATGTTGATTATATGACTCGACTGCTAATCAGTTTTCTATTCTTGCCTGAGCAATAATTTGGTTTTCTGTTTCTTACATTCATGCACTGCTAAGCAACACCTGGCCATCCAAAAAGACTGGTTCTTTTTAATCAGAACCCGCAATTCATTGGCGGCTAACTATCTACATATTCTATAACTTTTGTAGATGTTTTGGCCTGGGCCTTGGTCCTCGAGCCTGCAGGAGACTCCTGCAGGGAGTTGCCAAACTAACAGGAGGGAAGACAGAGTTCTTGGATGAGGAGGAGAGACTCCAGCCTAAGGTCTGCAGCAGCGCAGCACTGCCACGTAGTGGATACATATACATCATACAACAATTACAAAACAATGTGAACAAAATTATTTTTTGTTTTGAACAGAAATCATCTTATGCTGATAAGGGACAAAGTTACAGATGTTTTGGTCAAACCCTTTTGAATGATATTATGCACAATCTTGTTCAATAATGTAAGAACTTTGATGTTTTAGTGCTCATGCATTTACGTTTATTTACTAATTATTGACAATGATTCTCATTACGTTTTAAAATGATCCTTCCTGCCTTTAACATTGGGCAATGATAAGGTTTAGGGCTTTTACTGTTGCGTAACTAAGAAAATTTAAAGCAATATTTGTCAAATAGCCAAGACATGTTTGCTTTTATACGTTACACATTTTCTTGAGGGGTGATTATGAAATTACAAGTCAATAAGCTTTCTGTTTTCTGGCCTCTCTTTTGTGTTGTGTTGTTATTTTACAGATCACAAAGGTGGATATGTAAACGTAGCACAAAAAGTGAGGAGATTAGTTTTAGGTACTTTTTTTTGATGTAACAATTATTCTCAGCAATAAATCTTATGATTGCCACCTGATTGGCAGTACCTAGGAATATCAGAAGCTCCAAACATATGTCAGTAGCAACAACAAAATAATCTGTTTGGCAAAGGCAGAGAAGATTTGGACAATTTTTCATGAGCACAGCCCACATACTCAGCTCTACTGCTCGTCCCACAAATGCACGATCCTTACACATGTGGCACCATTTAAATGTTTGCTTCTGTTTGACAATATCATAACTGGTTCCCTAACTCTCCTGCAGCTGATCAAATCTCTCAAAAAGGCCTTTGAACCTGTTCTGACGGATGTTCGGATCAACTGGTACCTACCAGAGAACATGGAGGCTCTCCTTTCACCCAATGAAATCCCTCCACTCTACCCTGGTGATTGTTTGACTGGATATTGCACTCTCTACGACATGACGAATTTCAAAGCAAAAAAGACAGAGGTATGAGCCACATTGATGCATTTGGGAGTTTTTATCAGTCTGTGTAAGATTTGGTTTGAGGTTTTATATTTTTAGTCTGAAGGACGGGATCGCAGAAGTTTCCGCAGTGACTCCATGGGCTCTGTCTTTGGCCAGTCAAACGACGAGCTCTCTCCCACTCCTGCTTCGGAGCTCATGCCTGTGGTGACATGTGCCGATGCAACGGACCTGGAGCAGGCCCTGAGAGAAATTTCCAGAGAAATTTCTTCTGAGTTCTCCTGCGCCAGAGACATTGACCCCAGCACCAGTCCAGGTCAGTCCCCTAATCAGTGAACCCCACTGATTCCAGTTCTGTAATGGTGGTGAATAGCTGTTTGATTGTCCACTGTAGGCTTGGAGCTGGACCGGTCCAGTGATATAAGGAGGAGGATCCAGGAGAGCTCTTACATTCAAGAGCAGTATGTCCTCACCCACTGCTCCCTGAGCAGCGAGAGAAGTCTTCAAACCCACTCTCACTCACACATCCATGCCTCAAACTCTGACTCTGCAGGTAGCGTGTTTCTTTCAGAGTCTCATTCTTCTGGTGCCGTGTTGGAAACAGGGTCCCTACCACAAGGTCTTGAGAGGATGCCTCAACCAACACCTTTATCTCGATGGGCTGATCCAGAATGGCAGCAAAACCTTTCAGCTGCAACTCCTAACAAAGCAGCCAAAAAGGTCAAGGTTTGACACTTTTGGAGTTTAAAACATGTAACCATTATTTCACTGTCTGATAATCCTGACAATACTTTTCATATATTCTAACATGATCAGGATCGAGGTGAGGAGTCTCGTAGGAGACAGAAAGCTCTGGCTCGTTCAACAATGGCGGCGAGGAGTTTCTCCTCACCCCAGGGTGAGCTTGAGATGCATCGCCTGAGAAGAGCTCTGGAGAGGGTCTCCTTTGACCAGACCCTGGGAGGGAGGCTGGACGAAAGCGATGGAGAAACAAAGCCTCCATCACAAGAGACAGAGTCCCGCAGAAGCCTCACTGACTCCAGTGAGTTAGAAAGAATGCTAAAAACAAGCAATTTTAAAATAAGGTTTATCTCCAACTTGTCTCTCTGACTCTGCAGATGGACTCCTGTTTCCAGCTTCTCCCCTGGACTGGGACAGCCTCACAGACCCAGAGTATCTCTTCACCGCGGTCTCGCCTGAAGAGCCCCCTCCAGGTCAATGTCGCTCCCACATTCATGGCCTGTTAAGCGGCAGACCCGTGTCCTGGGAGGTCACTGTGGACCTGGGGCACCTTTGGACCCCTGAGGGATCAACTATGGGGGTCGACGAATGCGGAGTTGGCAGGGAAGATGGAGGAAAGCCATGGGAGGAGATCATTCACCAACTGACTGCTCGCTCAGTTATAAGAGACTTTGAGAGACTGGCAGAAAAGGAGAGTGACTCTGGACATGGTAAAAAACTTTTTTCAGGCTGTAAACTGTTAAACATTCTATTCATTTCTTACAAATTTTGACTTGTACTTTATTTGATTTAGGTTCATCCAAACGATACCGCATGAAGGCCATTCAGACAAGTAAGCACTGTAACATCATATGTATGTACACAGCCTTCACCACCACTGATGGCAACATCAGCAAAGGCCTTTCAGACAACATGGACATCCACAGCACAGGTGCGTAACCAACTCATGCAATCATTTTACCAAGATTACTGGGGCCTGCCATGAGAAACATAAAGAAAGAAAACGAGTGCCAAGCGGCTTTTCTGTGGCGGAATTTATTATCATCCATCCCTAAATGGGTCACTTTATTTATACACTTTGTATTCTTTTGTCAATTGTATTGCAACCCGGACAGAAGATTGCACCCACACGAATTACGGTATTTATCAAAACGACCATCTCAGTATTGAGATGTGCACTATTACTCTTAGTGGTGTTTCAAGTTACCACGATGACATCATTCACAAAAAAAAAAAAAAAAACGACACCAATAAAACTCAAAGGAAACCAGTGAACAACCATTGTCTGACCATTCTGATTAGAATCTAGGCAGAATAACCTAGGTCAGAAGAGGAGGGTGCATATGTAGAAGTTCACATGCACCCACATAACTCAGGAGGACTAACATTTATTGGCATCCAAATAAAGCACAGACTCTTGTCCCTGCACCTTGAGATCCTGTCCATGAGTACCACGATTGGGATCTTGGACGAGAGACAGCCCTATAGGAGAGTTTAGCCAGCACCAAAAGTTAGCGCTACTTTGCGCCATAATTTTGTGTTAAATATAGGGTTATTTAAAGCACAGATCTAATTATGGGGACTTGCATGTGTGTGTGTGTACAGGGGTTCATTTGGGCAACAGGCAAACTTCTCAGGCAGGCGGACGCAGGCAGAGGGCCTACTCTGTTGGTTTGGGCAGACGGCAATCCAGCAGAGACTACGAAGAGGTTAAGGATACCTGCTCTACAGGTAAACAGACCGAATGACAAAAACCCGCCCTACAGACATATTCTGCTGGTTTTACTGCATCTATAAGAATGACTTTATGTGAGTCCAGAGAAGAAACTCAAGGTTTGGAGCTGAAGACCTTCAGATCTGGTCTGTAAAATCTGAATCTTCCTGAAGAGCAGCTCAGGTTCAGGTGCTGAGTTCTGAGGAGGTTCTGGTCCTGAACTTCTGCAGATTTTCTGCTTCTTTCAGCAGAAGCTTTACAAACATTTGAAATCTTCAGAAATTAAATGTTTACACAAGATGTAGAAAAACTTGTTTCTTTTCCTAAAGCACTTGGTAACTTTAAAAACTTTTGATTATCCTGAAACAGAAAGTTTTCTTTGAATCACTTTGACAATTTTATTCTCCCCCGAGGCAGAAGTTTTAAAACACTTTATTTCACTCAAGAAAAATGATTTGGATATGATGATTGATTAGGTCAATAGTTTATTTAACTATTTTTAGTTATTCTGGGTTTTCTTTAGTCTGACAGTTTCATTTAAAGAAATGCAAAACTGTTTCTACAGAAGCTACAAAAAAAATGAAAGAAACACTTAAAGCTTGTAGATCAGCTCAAACCAACCCCAGTTGTGCCTTTTGTATTTTTTAGCAAATGGAACTGAGCTTCTAAAGACAACATCCCATTCTCATAGTGCTCATATAACAATAGCTTGTTTTACTTCACAACGTTGCCTCAGATGTAGGTGGCAGCGGCTCCTGCTCCTTGTCTCCTGCAACATCTGGCCTGTCGTGTAACTGTTCACAGCGATCTGTAGAGAGCAAGTCACTGGAGAGCTTCTTTGGTACCAGGTAAGTCTTTGATTCTGTATGATAAAATATTCAGCTCCTTTACATATTAGTGTCTATTTTTGTTTTTGCTTTCTTGCATCTACAGATTCCCACTGGGCCGACTCAGGTCCTCTATCTCATCGGGGAAGCAGGTTCCTCTCAAGTCTCACTGTTTATCTGTAGAGACGGACAAACAACCTAAAAGTGAGGCTCCGGACTACCTTCCCCTGGTGAGCTGAATGTGTTGTTTTCTTGGTGACTAAATGTCATGTATTGCCAACTTTCAGCCTGTATTGCTTTACTTTTAAATGATTTTCCTTTAGGTGCATCTGCAGCTGGCCTCAGGAGCTTTTTTACTGACTGAGATCTACTCGGACTGCGTCCAGATCCCGCTGGACCGCCTTAAAAGAGCATCACCTTACAGTCTTCATCGCCGCAGTCTTAGTCCGGCCTTCCGCTGTACTTTTCCTAGCGCTCCCTCTTTATCCACTTCTGCCAAACCTCCTTCTGGTCACCATGTTACCTTTTCTCCATCTTCATGCTCTATTGCCAAGACGTCTGCCCCTCCTTTCCACCACACCCCAGTCGACAATCCCCTGATTTTGGAGTTGAGGCTTGTGCGAAGACACCTGTCTGAAAGAGACCCTGTCACCTCACCCCCTGACCTCCTCAGCTCAGAGGAGGGCTCCTTGGAGCTATCCATTGGCCCTTCTCAGAGCCTTGGACAAGCAGACAGCGGTCGGGGCTCGGAGACAGACATATGCGAGGGTTCCTCAGTAGATCCAGGGGACCTCCAGGGCAGCAGTCAGTTGGCTCAGGAGGACCTGGAGGGCTCAACCTGGGCTACGGCCGTGGCACTGGCATGGCTGGAGCACCGGTGTGCTGGGTTCTTCATGGAGTGGGAACTAGTGGCGGCAAAAGCAGACTTCTGGCTACGATGTCAGAAGCTGCCAGAGGGGGTGGACCTGGCAGGGCTCAGAGGAGCAGCCAGACAGCTGTTTCTGCTGCTGCGTCACTGGGATGAAAACATCAAATTTAACATGCTGTGTTATAACCCCAATAATATGTGAGGAAATTACCTCTCTGAAGAATCTGAGCCAAACTTACGTATCTACAAACTGATTCTAAATAATGACTAAAAGTCTTTACATGAAAAACTAAAATGCTATATTTTAACTCTAAACCAGTGCCAAGTCTATTCTAATTTTATACAAATGGCCATTTATTAGAGCTATCCTGTATGCAAACACAAGAATGCCTTGACCATCTGAATAAGCTTTTTGTAGCCTAGACTTTAGCCTGTGATGTAATTTCATGTCATAATGTATACTATGCCAAATGTAGAACCATGGTGAAGGACTATCAGATTGTTTATTTAGTAAAATAATGGAAGAACTGCTTACATAATGAAATTACTGAGGAATTAAAACCGGTTTTTATTTCACTTCCTATTTATTTCAATTATTTCACTTCCTGTGTGAAAACTAAAGCAACATCGAGGTTAAGTGGAGTCTATTTAATTCTAAACACTTAAGCCATACAGTGCAATACATACTGCACTCTGAAAACTAATCTTCAGCTCAAAGCAGATATTTAACCATTTTTTGTACAACTCTTTGATTAAAAGAGCCCTCCAAAATTTAAAGGGATCACAAAAATCATTTAGCTCCTCTAAAACGAAGTAAAGTTTAAACATTCTGCTTTTATTGTTCACTGCATTTTTGTTTGTTTTTAACATTTTGAGTGTCCTGAAAATCTTGCTTTGACCCATAAGAAACCCACAAAGACTAATAACAAAACCCAACAGAGACAAATATAAGCACTGACGGTTTACCTCTAATATCATGTAAAATATGTACGAAGAAAACTACTTGGAAATAGTTTTTTTTTTTTTTATCTACAAATCTATGTTGGAAATGCAGACAATTAACTCCAGCATTTAATTCTAATTCTTTGGCAAACTACTTCAACATACTGTTCTCTGTAAACACACAAGATCATTTGTGTGCCAATTAATTATGGCTAGGGTGCAGATTTAAACAGATATTTGTTTGTTTTTTCATCCATATAATAAATTTGTTCTAAACAACAAAACAGCTGCTTCCAGTTTTGTACCTAAACAAACCCCCTGAGAATCCATCATTTCTCATCTCTTCAATTGTAAGTCTCAGCCACAAGCCATCACATGGTGCAGGTGTCTGTTTGCACCAACAGATGAGCTTTTGTCAATTAAAGCAGTGATCAGAAATGAGAAGCATCAAAGGCTGCATGTGACCATAGAGACCTCCCTCTGTAAGGATGTTGTGAGGATCGAACAGGAGGGAAAATGGAGGCTGTTCAGCAGCTGATTGGGCTTCTGGCCCGATCAGACTCTGGCTCAGTGGCATTTGTCCTTAACAGCTGAATGTTCACGTTTCTCTGCATGGACCGAGTGCAAAGGTGGAGCGAGCCACAGACAGAGGAGGATGATGAGGTGACAAGCATGTAGGACAGCAGAGCTGCCGTTAGTTGATGGATAGGTGTTCCATGAAAGCTCAATCAGTCCCAGGATCAGGACTCTGCACAGCAGGAAACAAAAGTTATTTATATGAACGATAGCTCACTGTGCTATAAAAATTTACATTTCCTTCTACCTGAGCAGGTGGGCCAGTTTCTTCACACCTCCACTCCAGAGCAGATAAGGCAGCGTGTGGAAGTACCACACATAGAACTGGTAGTGCAACGAGCGGCTGAAGCACATGCCTATGAAGTTAGATGTAAACAGAATCAGCACGATCTGTAATTGTGTGTTAAGGCGCAACAATAACAAGATTACTCATTTATTACCTGTCCAAAAAAATCAAACACTTTCAGTCCATTTAAATATTAACAAAGATCCATAACATCAACAAGAAAGCATATAAAACCTCAGCTTTCAGTATAAAATTATAGAGTTCTGTCTCTTATGTGCACAGTTCAAGTGCTGTGAAGGTTGTTTGGCTGGATTACAGTATGGGAGAAAGCTGTAACAAAAAGCAGAAGGATATGATCCACAGTGCTGCTCTGAGAGGGAAGTTTCCGCTTGCTTGGTTCTTTGAGGAGTTCAAAGATGCTTTCTCCTGGTCTGGTAAAAGACAAAAAACGGTTTTATTATGGGATTTTACAAGTTTGTAATAGTATTTGAAAGCCTAATGTAGTGGACACTCCAAGGTCAAATATTGGTGTCCACTAGTCTTTGTCATCATAAGACTGAACATTGTCCTAATCAA